>CAIGRN010099713.1:0-18373 GCA_903798345.1 Fraxinus anomala
ATGATATAAGCGATTTGTAAATTCGACTACTGTACGATCGTCGAAATTTTTTTAAAGTTTGCATGTTATCGAAATTCTCGAAATACTAATTTTAAATCGCCTATTTTGACAAGTCGTAACATTTACTACGATTTGTCGTTTCGTATGCCGTTAACGACATAAAATACTAGACTGTGAGCACTTCGAAATGGTATTAATAATGCAATATTTCGATTTCGTTTCACATCTTATAATTATTTCGAAAATTTAAACATAGAAAATTAAAAAAAAAAAAGAAGAATAAGCAAAGTTGGGGGGGCACATGCCCCCCAGGCCCACCCCTGGGTCCGCCAGTGTTTACATTTTATTAGTGTTACTATACTAATGAATGCCAATTGACAAAATCAGACAGGGAAGTTAATGATGATGATTCAAGCCCAATGACGAGTTTAGAGCCAAATCCATATGAAAATTAGGTTGGACGTGGAGGATTTGGACTTCACGGAACAAGAAAAAGGTTGTTTGCAAATAAAGTCAAGAAATTCATATCATGCATACATCAGGAAATAGGCATTGCACTGCCAAATACATAGTGGAGTGATATTTAGGTAACTTCAAAGTTGACCCTGATTGGAAGTTAACAATCAATAAGGTTATGACATGGAAGACTAGAAGATATGCAGGAGTACTGATACAGGGATCTTTAGAACAGATTTTAAGGGTTTGATTGTTAAGGAATACTTATGGAAGGCTTTTTCGAAAACATGTGCACCTGTCGTGAGTTCCAGCTAAATCGTATGCCATGTGTTCATACAACTTATGCTGCTTACTTGAGAGGTAAGTCATTATACGATCTATGCTCCCCTTACTACACATCGAAATACTGGAGGGGTGCCTATAGCGAAGCAGTATATCCTGTTACACGAGAAGTGGACTGGGTTATTTCGAGCGAAATTACAAGCACCCCTATTTCACCACCCGTTGTGTGTCATCTTCCAGGTAGACCACCCACACGACGTAAACTATATAGATATGATTCTACCATACGACTCAGGAAATGCGCTTGCTGCGGTAGAGTTGGTCAGAACTGGACAACATATTCGCACCCCAGTAACACAACCGATGTAAATAGGCATCATCTCCAAAAGTCATTGAAGTAGTGTATTAAATGTTCTCCAATGGCGTTGTACAATCTGAAGTTATGTTATCATTTTCTTTTTATTATCGTTTGCAGACGTTATTGCTCGTTATGTTCGCATATTATTATTTTGAACTTGCATTATTATTTCCAACTTACATTATCATTCGAAATCCATTATCGTTTACAGACAGTAGTAGACATGTTTCCATTCACAACTAAAATACGGATTCATTGACATAATACTACATGACATCTCGACAGTTCATCTGTCGTTCCCGACAGATTGTTTCTGACGTTTTCAACAGTTGGCTCAGACTACAAACTGTAACTACACATACGAGGCACAAGGGACATGTTGTCGCTGACTCTTTGGTAAAGATTGTTACCAAAATCATCCCTGACAAAAGTGAATACAAAAGAACTTGGCACTTATTCGTTTGTACACAACCATATGCAACTACCTCCCACCTCATTTATTGTCGACGTTTGAACTTTCTCCCTCACTGTCTTCATCAGAATCATCCAAGCTTATGATAATTATCTCACGAGGTGTAATGTTCGCCAACCACTCATCATAATCAGATTCATCTTTGTACCGAACCATGTAATGGAACCCCTCATCAGCACACTCTTCGGTGACTACGATACTTCACTTGCAACTTCGTCTAGGTTGGGAAAAGGAACAGGGAAAATGACTCTCCTGCCATTCAGAGGGTTGACATCCTCATCGTCCGAAGAAATTATGATGGGACATAACGGGGACGAACCGAGTATTGGCGAAGGATCATTCAGGTTAAATGGTTCGTTGCTTCCTTTGGACGAAGCCATTAGTAGCATGCAAATGCGATGGGTGAAATAGTTTTTGTATTTGAGTATTATACAGAGTGACAAAGCTTGTGAAGTTTTCAAGTGTAACTCATTTATTTAGTGATGCCATGCTATTTATAATGAACTTCTTTGAATGAAGCGATTATGGTGAGTTGCTACACAACCACCAAATCACATCTCAAACTTAATTTGACAACTCATTGGTGTGATTGTTTAAAGTCTAATTGTACCGTTATGACTTAAACTTTGTACATAATTTATGACAATTGTAAATCTTAATAAGTGCGTACTATTTTCTCTTCAAAAATCCTGCATGTAGTTGTTGGCAATCAATTCTCATTATGACCTTTGTATCTTAAGAGGTAGTATTGTCCTATGAAATTTTCACATACTTCAACAAATTGATGCACCAATAGGCAATGAACTATGACTCGCAAAAACCATGCATCAACTGAAGTGTTCGATGAGGATTTGTGATCATGTTTATTCACTGCATGTCTTCGCATTCCAACCACAAAATAGTACCCCGACTTTAGACAATATTGATAACATGTGCATTTACGGCAAATTGTGGAGCGATAATGTTCCATGTAATGTCGTCCAACGATCTTCATACGACACGAGAGTGGAGATATGTGGTTAGGCAAGCTTGTGGCATGCACGTGCAGCTGCAAACATGTGAATATGGCATCAATGAAAAAGTATTGTGTGTAGTAGCAAGAAGAATAAATATGGGTATGCTTAACATGAAAGAGTACATGTGTGTTCGTGAAGAATGCATCGTACGTACGATGTTGCGGTTGTTTTGCAGTCGTCCAGTGAAGAAGCCTTGGCGATCGTTCCCCAAGCCACTGAGCAAACTGTTCTCCAATTTTTGGTACCGCCTCGAACGCCCATATCGTCGCAGTAGAATAGCATTGTCACGTGACATCACATGGACATGACAATATATGTGCATTGAAATAACAGAATACAATGTTTAAAATAATGGTTCGTACTTGCACGACGATAGGGAAACCATGAACTGTATAGCTGATCTCCTTCTTTATCTTAGCGTCTGGAAATTTTCGTGCCCAGCCACCCCGAAATCCCCTCAACAGACGAGTGTGTCCAACTCTACCCCAAGGGTAGGAAAAAAGTAAATTGAGCTCATCGATGATTGACAATGTCGACGCACATATACCCACATTATTATCCGGAGCGTAGAATACTCCTTTGATAATGGGAGCAAGTCCGAGCTTGTACCGATCAGCCCGGGGCGTCGACGATCGGAGTAAGGTCTTCTCAAGTTGGGCGCATGAAATCTTGTCCAGTAATTTGAAGTATTTCTCCTTCGATCTCCTCTTTTCCAAGACTCGAGTAAACTGATCGCCCTCTGAAGGGAGACTACATCTTAATCCCATCATGACTACATACTATTGCAGTCCAAATCGAGTAAAGTGGCCTTGCACATTGAACCATAATTCATTGACCCTATCAGTACGTATGGATCTGAAGACAAGTTATTGGATCAGTTGGGCGGAGAATTGGATGTCTGCAACCTCGGCAAGGAACCCGAGGCATGAGTTGCAGAAGTCTTGGCACGGCCGCTTATCCAAATGGTCCATGACCCTTTTTAAGTACTTCAGGTTGCTTTGATGTGAAATGCGGGCCCGCAACCGTGCGTTTCCTGGAACCAGGAAAATGAAAAAAATGTTAGATCTTAATATGTGGTACATGTTGATGCCAAAGTACAAAAATAAATTACGAAGCACAATTTCACGAAATAATACAAACATCATATAAGGAAATAAAATGAATATCAACAGTAGTACGAAAATCAGAACACAGGAAACAATATATTACAACTGAACGAAAACAAATGAAAAAATTGTGGTGCACAATATTTCGTACATGTTAATGCGAAACACACACATATTACGCTCTGATGTACCAACGTTCGACATGTGGAACTGTCATGTGTCGAGAAAAATTGAGAAGAATTTTTGGGTCTCGACAGTTCATCTGTCGAGATTCTCCCACCTGCCGAGAATTACTGCGGTGAACTGTCGGGAACTAGCGATGACATTTCTCTACTGAAGTTAACTATTGGGAAATCTACTTTTGACCTCAAATACTTACTCCATATTGAAGCAGAGATAAGCATTAAAACCATGGATATGTGAAGTATGTACGCAAGATTACCACCCGAATGCATAATTACTCATATGGACTAGCAAGTGAGAGCAAGATTATTTACAATTTGACCCCCATAAAAATTTAACACTAGTTATCCACGTCTTTTGTTATGAGACGGATCGAACCATGTAAATGATAACATGCATGTCAAATATTTTCTTTCCACAAGTCAGTCATGGTAATGTTGGAAGCTTGACCATTAAAAGCATATACATGTCAAGCATGTAGTAAAGATTTCCACCCTAATGCACAAGAGATACGACGTGACATCGCTTGGGCATGACAATATTATCAAGTGACATCGAAAGCCAGACAATTTCTAATTATATTATAAAATTCTGTAAAAAAACTTACAAGCAACTTAAACATGCATTACTAATTACTTCTACATAGTACATATGCATGACTTAATTGTAACACACACAACTGATACCTGCAATTTTGATCTCAATTTCAACTCAAATAATTTTTTTCTCATTTAGCACTTTGGCTAATAGTGAACTGCCCCATTAGAGTAGAAAAGCCACTAACATACGACAGAATTTCACTACTTAGGCTAATTGTGCCACATTTTGAAGTTTAGCGCATGGCCTCATAGGGAAAGCCATTTGCATTGCAATTGTTTTAATAAAGTGAATACACTAACATTAATTAGGCGTTGTCAAATGAAACATATCAATTAAAACCCCTTAACATCGATTTTATAACTTGAGGAGACTCGGCCTATTACTCACAATAGATCTCAAAATGTCACAATAGGAGACTCAGAATATTTGAATATACTCATTAAAACCCCTTAACATCGATACAGAAATACATAAAGGGAGCACAATAACATCAAGATGCAAGATTACCTATACTTGAATTTTAAAATAAGAGATCATACAAATTATAATTTTATTTTTATACATTCGATTAAGAGTCTATTTGATACATGAATCCAGATCCATTCCATTAGTTACAAACTTCGTCCTCATTACCCCAAGACAAGCCAAATTCATAGCAAAAATATCTGAAAATGATCGTATTCATTATTTGTAATTTGCATCATCATCGAGGAGAGCACAAAGGTGAAAAAGAAACAAGAAATCCCAAATTCGTAGCAGAAACCACAAAACCCATTCATTAACAATCAAAATCAAACTAGCCCATGTAACATTCTTATTGTAGCTCAACATATTGAATCAATGTAACAACAAAATTAGTGTAATGCTAATCTAAAATCCTAAAAACCATTTATTAGAGAAATTACTTCACAACAAACCAAAATGGGTTCTGCCAAAATAAAAATGCATATAAGAAATTACAAGAAATTAGGGAAAAATAAGCCAGAAGTGAGGTTACCTATGTTACAGTCATTTTTTCGACGGTGGTCAACGGCAAATTCGGTGTGGGCAGCGAGTTGAGGATTTCTTCTTTTTCCGTCGAATCGAATCGTGAGGGGAGTGAGTTCAAGGTTGATTTGGTGTGTTTTGGGGCGGTGGATGTGTTCGAAGTGATCATCGACGGCAAAGTGGTTTCCAGCGCTTCGAATGTGAAAGGAGCTCCCTGAAGGAGTTGGGTTCTTCTCGTCTAGGCGGTAGAGTGGTGAGTGAAGTGATTTAATGTCTTCATGTTTTCGTCCATTTTATCTTCTTTTTGGTTTCTTTTTACTCTAAATGTATTATATTACTGACATTTTGTACAAATTTTAGATAGTCAAATCTCAATTAATACTAGACATGTAAGGTATTTAAATTATACAGAGGGGCAAAAATGTCCAAAATTGACAATCTTGGAAATACTTAAAAAAAAATTGACATTTTTGTAAATATAAAGCCAAAAATTGACATTTAGTGCAATTTCCTCAAAAACAATTTGGAAGACTAAAGTGATTTATATATTAACTTCAAATTTTGGGCTGAATATATAGATATTGTTAAAGTGATGAAAAGTATATCAATATAGGACTCGTTGGATAGCTCGTAATTAATCGTGTATATTAGATTTGAGAAAAAGTTAATTCGGATAAGCAAAGTCTAAGTTATCAAAGTTTTAAAAAGTTGTCATTTATCTAGTATTTAAATAAATTTGATTTCCTAACTCTAAATGATGACAACCACGTGTATGCATGGTTAAGGAGAGAGAAAGTAGTTTTATTTTGATTTTGAATGGGATAATTACATGGACCATGCTACATGTACCAAATTTTTTTACCTAATCTCTTAACTCACAATAGGGGGTGGTGACCACATCTTGGGATTTTTTATTTCCGTGTGCATGTGAGAGGGGGTAAAAAATTCGGTAGAAATGTTTAGATACAATTATCTTTACCCTAATTACAAAACATTATAATCTTGAGTAAAACATTTTCTTCTGGGACACGACACTTCAACTTCCAAGTACACTAGAATTCATGTGTTTGTCCTATATATACATGCATATACAAGGCACAGAAGCAGAGGCAAAAAAAAGTTTGGAACGTGATTTTGGATTTTACCTTACAAAAAAGTTATTCGACCTAACGAGGTAGGATTCAAGTTGTTTGTTTCGTTTAATTTATTTTTTTCATATAGATAAATACTATGTTAATGAAAGTTATGATATGTATGTTATGGCCACCCGGTACCAAAAATATAATATTTATTGAGATCTTGCCGGTTTCTAAAGATATGATATGACGATATGATATTTTTGATGCATATTTAATATTTTTATTCGATATTGCACCATTATTTGTGTCCTACTGAGTATTCTCATGTACTCACCATTTTTCCTACCTCTCACATATTAGAACGCATCGTTGGATGGCGGGTGATGAGTTGCAGTCGTTGTGCTTGGATCCATTAGACTTAATAAATTAAATTTAGTGTAATGTGACTATAGATTTTATTTTCAGTAATTGCTTTAGTTTAATTATTATAACATTTTTTATTTGGTTATTTTTTTTCATATGTTTATTTAATATTGGTAGAGCAAAAAAAAATCTCATGTTATGATTTTTGAAATATTTATTTAATTGCGAAATGAATAAGATATGGCGTAAAAATGTCTTTGATTTTTTTAGAATATGGAATTATTTATATAACAGTGAGTAAACTAACGTTACATAATTTTATATTATTACATGCCTTTTTTTTTTAAAGTTAAGTGAAACTTTTAGTAATGATTTAAATATAAAAACAATTGGGTCGTTACAGTCGTTTGGGCAAACAAAAAGTGAAGTACACGTCACTATTCATCATGAACAGTGACGCCGTCATTGTTCACGTGAACAGTGCTAGTACTATTCACAGTGAACAGTGTTTATCATTGTTCATGTGATAGTGATCGAGAGAGGGAAAAAAAGGATTGTGTAATATTTGTTAATAATTAATAATTTTTCTAAAAGATATAAATTTAAAAATGATGATTTTTTTTAAAAAAACAAGTTCTTAATATATAAGAATGGAAAGGATCTTTGACATTTAACGACCACTCATCGACTGCCATTCGACGACTCTAAGGTATGTAAAGGGGTAAGAAGAAGAATTTTTTCAAACTTTTTGTATAACTTAAATATTTTAAATTGGCTACTTTTAAATTTTAAGACATGGACATTTTTGTCCCGCTAAAATCGTGATATGTATTATGATAATATAGGTATAACATGTTAGATTTAGTACTAGTATATAACAAGTGACTTAATATTAATTTTTAGGAAATGACATCACCTACCCACACGAATTGATGGGTGATTTATTGCGAGCGGTACAAGAGTTGAGCATGTAGCATCAAACACACCACAAAATGTACCGCCACAGTAAAATGCACCTTCATTTGTTCCTGGAGCTGTCTCAGTAGTTGAGCAGTTTTGTACGTACAAGCCTCCTACTTTTGACGGAGGTTCCGACCCACTGGCCGTTGAGGAGTGAATTAGGGGTCTGAAGTGCATCTTTCAACACGTTGCTTTTACAGATGCATATAAGCTACTATGTGTAGAATTTATGTTTGTTGGAGTAGCCAAGTTACTGGTGGGAGTATGTGTCACGCACTAGGACCGAAGAGCAGCAACGTAACCTGACTTGGGAGCAATTTAGGGGTGAGGTCATGGCAAAGTATTGCCCAAAGAGACTTCAAGGAATCAGAGTTTCTGGAGCTTAGATAGGGAAAATACCACTTACTGATTACGAAAGCCAGTTTGAACAGATTTCAAGATATGCCCCGCACTTGGTAGATAAAGAAGTTAAAAAGATCAGAATGTTCGAAAATGGACTACGCCCGAAGATCAGCATGATCATTATGTCTCATCGTTTCACTTCATATCATGAAATGCTAGGGAGGGCTCATACTATTTCATATCAAATGACTACATTTGAGCAATATGCCACGGCAAGGAGTCATTGGGAAAAAGAAATTGGAATGATCAGAGCAAGGACATGCGTTACTGGCAGAATAAAAGACTAAGCACTGGAGTTCGTATTGGTGGGACGAGTAGGAGTATTACATCTTGTCCTAAGTATAATAAACTCCACAAGGGCGAATGCTTGCTTGAGAAGAACATGTGTTTTCGATGTGGTAAATCGAGATACATTGTTTTAAACTGTATTGAGCCTCCAAAGAAGAAAGATGATGATCGAGACAAGAACAAGAAAGGAAAGGCCGGAGTTTTTACACTAAATCAACACGAGGCAGAGCATGATACGAATGTGATAGCGGGTATTTTATTTAATAAATTTCATGTACAAATACAATTTGATTTTGCATCCTGTGTCGCTAAGTCTAACATTATAATTACGAAATAGGTATTCTATTATTATCCGATGTACCTACTTACGTACTTTTTTTTTACTCCGGGGCTACAAATTCTTTTATCTCTGCATCATTCGTTCCTAGGTCTAACTTTGCATGTGTGAAAACGAATAATGAATTAGAGATTAGTATCCCTTCAGGAAGAACTCGTTGCACAAATTAGATGACTAAACTATGAAGTTAGAGATTGACTGGAAAATACTACATGCGGACTTATACCTTTTGGAGATAAAAGATTTCGATATTATTTTAGGCATGGACTGGTTAGGACTCAATCATGTGACAATTCGATGTCATGAGAAAGAAGAGTTATTTCATAGATCGAGATATGAAGAGTTATGTTTCTTTGGAACAAAATTCAAGTCTCTACCTCGCCTTGTATTGGCTTTATAAATGGAGAAGATGCTGAGAAATGAGTCATGCAAGGGACTCTTAATTAATATCATCGGTTCCAAACATACAGAAACAACCGTTAATGATATTAACATTGTACGAGACTTTGTAGACTTATTCCCAGAAGATTTACCAGGCATTCCACCATATAAGCAAGTTGAATTTACAATTGACTTGGTTCCCGGAGCGGCACCAGTACCTAAGGCCACATACCGAATGGCACCGAAAGAACTTTCAAGAATTAAAGTTACAATTGAAAGAGTGGA
This sequence comes from Fraxinus anomala, assembly GCA_903798345.1. Classification (NCBI taxonomy): domain Eukaryota; kingdom Viridiplantae; phylum Streptophyta; class Magnoliopsida; order Lamiales; family Oleaceae; genus Fraxinus; species Fraxinus anomala. The sequence continues at coordinate 9,556 of CAIGRN010099713.1, forward strand.
AAAAGGTTTCATTCTACCGAGTGTATCTCCTTGGGGTGCTCCAGTACTTTTTGTGAAAAAGGATGAGAGTATGATGATGTACATTGACTATCTAGATTTGTACCATCTAACTATCAAAAATAGATATTCGCTGCCAAAAATAGAAGATTTATTCGACCAATTAAATGGTGCAACTATATTTTCGAAGATCGACTTGAGATCGTGGTATCATCAGTAGAAGGTCAAGGCAAACAACATATCGAAACCTGCTTTCAAGACTCAATATGGACATTATGAATTCACTGTCATGCCTTTTCGTTTAACCAATGCTCCACTTGTATTTATGGATCTCATGAATCGAGTGTTCCATTAGTATTTAGACCAGTTCATCATAGTATTTATTGATGACATACTTGTGTACTCCAAAGATAAGAAGTAGCATGAAGAACAACTCCAAGTAATTCTTGAAACTTTAAGGAATGAGAAATTATATGTTCAATTCAAGAAGTGCGAATTTTGGCTAGATCGAATGGGTTTCCTTGGTCACGTGGTTACCGCCCAGGAAATTGAGATATACCCAATTAAAGTGGAAGCATTAACTAATTGGCCAAGATCTACCAGTGTGGTTGAAGTTCGCAGTTTCTTAGGGTTAGCTGGCTATTATTGGAGATTTATTGAGAGTTTCTCAAAAATAGCATGTCCATAACTCAATTGACTAGAAAGGGTTTGAAGTTTCAGTCGACGAAAAAGTGTGAAAAATGTTTTCAGGAACTCAAGCGGAGATTAGTCTCAGCTCATGTATTGACGATACCTAAAGGTTCGGATGGGTTTATAATTTATAGTGACGCTTCCAAGTAGGGTTTGGGCTGTGTTCTGATGTAACATGGAAATGTGATTGCTTATGCCTCGAGACAGTTGAAGTAATATGAACGGAACTATCCAATGTACGACTTGGAGCTTGCAGCAATAGTTCACGCCTTAAAGATATGGCGTCACTATCTATATGGAGGGAAGTGTGAAATCTATACGAACTACAAGAGTCTCAAGTACTTCTTCATACATAAGGAATTGAATATGAGACAGATAAGATGGTTGGAGTTAGTGAAAGATTATGACTGTACAATTCTTTACCATCCGGGTAAGGGTAACGTAGTCGTAAATACTTTAAGCAGGAAGATAGGATCGCAGTTATTAGCTTTACCCACGTTACAGGAACACTTGATAAAGGACTTTGAAAAATTGAGATTCGAAGTCATCACGTCGCCAACTCAGATTACAGCGAGAATAAAAGTATTTATGATTCAACCTACTCTTCGGGATCGAATCAAGGAAGCACATGATAAGGATACATTTTTGCAGAAGATTAAGGCTGAGGTTGATACAAACAAATGTATAGGATTTCAAGTATCTGCAAATAAAGTACTGACTTTTAAAGGAAGATTGTGTGTACCTAATGATGAAAGTATAAGAAATGAGATATTGGAAGAGGTTTACTCCATCCCGTATGCTGCACATCCAGGTGGTACGAAAATTTATCGAGATCTTCGAAATACATTTTGGTGAAGAAACAAGAAAAAATAAATTGGTCTATTCGTGGAGAAATGTATCGTCTGTCAGTAGGTCAAAACAGAACATCAAAGGCCATCGGGACCACTGAAACCATGGCATATTTCAAAATGGTAATTGGAACACATAGCGATGGACTTTGTGATAGGCTTTTCGAGATCAACAAGAGGTCACAATGCTATTTGGGTAGTGGTTGATCGTTTTACGAACTCAGCTCATTTTCTGCCAATTAAACTAAATTTTAATATGGAATAGCTTACACAGTTATATATTAGAGAAATAGTCAGATTGCGTGGAGTTCCAATCACTATTATTTCAGATAGAGACTCGAGGTTCACATCGAAATTTCGAAAAAGTTTGTAGGTAGCCATGAGGATGAAATTGAAGTTTAGTACTGTATATCATCCATAGATGGATGGACAATCAGAAAGAACCATTCAAACTCTTGAAAATATGTTGAAGGCATGTATTTTGGACATTGGCGGTAGTTGGGAGACACATCTGCCGTTAGGAGAGTTTGCTTACAACAATAACTTTCAGGCTACTATAGGCTGGCCCCATATGAAGCTCTTTATGGTAGGAAGTGCAGATACGATGTGGGAGAGATTAGAATTTTGGGTCCTGAAAATATTAAACGAACAATTGAAGCGGTTGACAAGATTAGAGCAAGAATAAAGATAGCACAAAATCACAAAAAAGTTATGCGGATGGTAGAAGAAAGGATTTGGAATTTGAAGTGGATGACAAAGTTTTTCTAAATGTAACACAAATGAAGGGTGTATTGAGATTTGGTAAGAAGAGAAAGTTAAGACAACGGTTCATTGGACTTTTCGAAATTCTTGAAATGATTGGTAGTGTGGCTTACCAACTTGCCTTACCACCTGAACTCTCCATTGTGCATAATGTGTTCCATGTTTCGATACTCAGAAAACATATTCATGATCCTAAACATGTAGTGAACTATGAGAAATTAGAAGTACAAAAAGATTTGTCATATGAAGAAGTTTCGACGATGATTTTTGATATAAAAGTGCACCAGTTACGAAATTAATTAGGGTGATAAATGGCCCCGCAATCCTCCACGTTGACCATCTAAATAGATTTGATACTTACACCAGATGATTGCATGGTGTTCGCACCCTAAAGTTTGCGAAATTATTGCTCAAATTATGAGTATAATTTTCAGAATATACGATCAAGACGATGTGTCTTGTTAAGACCAGTGATCCTAAATCTAAACATTTTGATAAGTGTTAGTGTAGATGTCGATAAATAGTTACTTGTTAAACGCCTCCAATTAATTTAATTGAGACCAAAGTACTTTCCATTTTTGTTCAAGGAAAGCTATTAAACATCATACCATCATAGTTCTCCATGTTATAATTGGCTTATGATCAAAGTTTAATTTTTCCATCAAATTATTTTGATAGTGCATTACATGCAAAATTAATCAACTACAATGCACTGAGATGGAAAGCAAAGAATGTTGAGAATAAATGAGTAGTTTGAACCCTTATACAATATCTTAAGCTTTAACGGGTAATATTTTTTCAAGGGGTTTGCTGATTGTCAATTTAACTAGACAGTTCTCTCAACATTACGGGGATGAATTAAGAAAGTGGAAATAATGCATAAATGCATAATTATCTAAATTCTCGCAAAAGACAATTCGAACCAAAAGTTCGAAAGATAATTTATTTATATATATTTACTGACCGAAGAGATAAACAATATTTCATACACCAACTTTCAATGCTCTAACTCGAATTAACGTCCTAGAGAACAATTAGTTAATATAATATTTCATGGTACGTTTGAAGCGTGAAGATATTCGATTCTAATATAAAAATTTCCAAACAAAAATGGAGCAAGTAACAAAGATGGTCACATTAAGGAGGCATATACTTTTGATGAGTATTTAGACATAACAAATTATAAAATCCTGATACCTGATATATTGAAAGTTGAGATATATCAATAAGTCATGTCGTCATGAGAAAATAAATAAAATCGAAAAGAAAAAAGTTGCCAACAACATTTTTATACATGATGTACTTCATTATATTTTGAATAATGAGGAATCGAAATAAATTCATTGAATTGTATCCATTAAAGATATAACTAGCCAAATAAATGGATGCAATCCTAGCAAATTGAATTTATTAGAGAAACCCGATGTTTGGAATTTACAATCCGAACACCTAAAGGTGTATATATATATGCGAAATGAAAATAGAAAAAATAAAGTCGTAATATGAAATGTACGACTGTTTACATAATAAATTTCGCGAAAACTTATATAAATAGATAAATTATCATATGGTGGATGTAATCACAAGTCTCTATTTTATTAATCTAATAATGCATAAAATTTGATATGCATATAATAAATTTGACCATAGTCAACTTATTTTGTATAATTTTAATACTATCCTTAAAGGATTTTATGTATCAAGCATATAATTCAAGTGCTATTATCATGAGGGGGATAATACTCATTGTATTCTTTTTCCCTTGACCAAGATTTTATTGTATTGAGTTTTCCTAGCAAGGTTTTTAATGAGAGAGTTTTTGTAGCGTATTCAAAATAATAATATACTCTTTTTCCTTCATCAGGATTTCTTTTTTGCATGGTTCTTCCTAATAAAGTTTTAGGGTGTGTTTGACACCCATTTTGAAGAAGAAAAAATTTTAAAATAGTGATTGATGGGAAGAATGTGTGGTTAAAAAGTAAGAAGAATTTTTGGGTTTATGTGTAATATTATTTTATGGATAAAATGTGTGGTTGAAATAAAGAAAGAGAAAAAAAATGAGAAAGAGAATGTGAAGAGAATAGATGTCAAACGAGGGCATAAGGTATATTATTTGTGTGATGAATGTCCATAACATATAAGACATTTACCCTCACAATACTCTCATATGTATAGAACTCACGAAGAGATCGACATAGCTATTTTCGAATCAGGTTACTATATTTATCAAAGATTCATAAATATCTTCTATGAAAGTGGCGTTATTTAAAGGCTATACACGATAACAAGAGACATACTTTACTAGAAATTGCAATATTTAAGACATTGACGTACAAAATAATGATCAATTGATACAAGAATTTTCGTTTGCTGAAATTAGGGAGAGAAGTTGTACTCTTTTTCCTTCGATCAAGTTTTGTCCCACTGAATTTTCTCGACAATGTTTTAATGAGGCAGCATTTTATTACTCCCAATTATTTGTACTCTTTTTTTTTTTTTCATTTGTAGGCATTTTTGTCCCATTGATTTTTTTACAAAACAACGTTTTAATGAGATATTTATTGGACAAATAATCATCAAAGGGGAATATTATAAAACTATAAGATAAATATTGATGATTATGTTAACAGGGACAGATTCAGGACCTAATTACAGGTCGGGCTAATACGTAAAAAAAAAATTACATAAACTTTTTTTTCTACTAAAAAAATTAAATGGGCTGGGGACTGAACCGGGCTATAGCCCGATCCAACCCCCCTCTAAATCTGTCACTGATTATGTAGTCTTATCAACATACATAGATAAATCTTATCTAATTTAGAGAGTCAATTTCATTGTAATAGTGACTCTTATTTTGAACCTTATAAATACGAGTTTTGATTATCAATAAAATAAATACTTTAGTTTTGACTTTTATATTTTCTTCTCTTTTTGTTCTATTACTTTTATTTTATAACAGTAATTTAGGGTTTGACAAAACTCTCAAATCGGATCGGATCGGATCGGATCGAATCGGACCGAAACCGAACTGAACTGAAGCGGTCGATTCTTGTTAAGTTAAATACCCGAATGAGTATTTGTATCGAAAAACTGACGGGTAAAGTTCAGTTCTTTGTTGTAGACTAAGAACCAAAGAATTCAATAAGAATCAAATCTCCTTAATTTTTTAACTTTGTTTTATCTTAAATAAGTCATATTATTTTATTTTTTTTCTAAATAAATTTCCTAACTAATTAATTTATCCGAAACCCAAAATATGATTTTCATATTTCTATTTTCCAACAAAACTCAACTTAATTAAATTGATCTAAATTTTACTCAAATCTCTTATTCTTCCGTTGTATCGTTTCTACCATTCTAGAGAAATCGAATTCGAAACTTGGCTGTGTCTCTCTTAATTATTATGAGCTCGCTAACTTCTCCTTCCTGTGATTTTCACTGTTAAATCTATTGTGAACTCAACAAAGAAATGCACAAAGACATCACGGAAATTTGACTATGTGATTTTAAGAGTTAAGATTAAACGTGTCATTAATTGAATTAATGTATCGTTTTTATAAGTATTAAAATAATAAATATTATACAAAAATCGAGAACCGAATCAACCCGAATCGTACCGAATGGAATCGAACCCAAAATATTTCATAATTAAATTTGAACATGACGGTTGCACTTACTAAATACCCGAAAATTCTATCGAACCGAATCATAAAGTGCTTTTTTGCGAACCGAACCATAAAGTGCTTTTTTTGTGCAAAGTACTCATTTGAAAATTAATTATAGAGGGTAACAAACTTTACAAAAAGTGCATTGGGGTCACTAACCTGTCGATTTTGTGGCCGAAGTCCCAAATCTTTAATTTAATATGCAACTCGAGGTCTCTTGAATGGTCTGCTTCCAAGAATCCATTAGTTGACCCATAAGTCACCAGTTGACCAAACTTTAACCGATGGGATGAAACTAGGATTTCAATAACAGGTGGCTTGACCTTTTTTAGGCAAGCTTAGACGTTAAAAGAAAATTTTATCAATGTAAAAGCTAAAATACACTTATTATTACGACACGTTGCTTACTTTACCGTTAATAATGCATGTACACGCATATTAAGTATTGTGTTTAAATAAACACTAATAAATAAAAAAGGAGCATTCGTCCCTCTAAGTTTATAAGCTTAAAAGAAAAATAAATTTGGCTCATATTTCACAATGGACCACTATCAGAGTTTTAAAAAGCACGTCTAGTCACATTTTACGATTTTTATATTTAGGCTTAGGTTAGTAAAAGCTCAAAACTCGATATTATCGCATAACCACACTTTATGTTTTTTAGAACACTGATAATCTATTTTAAATATGTTCGTTTCTTCCCACACCCTAAGCCAACCTCTACGCGGTTCACATCTCCTAGAGTCCGAGTCCTTCCATTTGTGCTCGCTAGTTTCTCACCATTTTTCATTTAATTTTTATTTTGATTATAAAAAATGGTGTAATTATTATTTGAACAACAAAGTTGACAATTTTTATCAACTAGGATTAAACAACGCTATTTGTGGACAATGTTGTGAAAAAAAAAAGATTTGAGGATCAAATTGGTACTAATACTATAGATTAGAGACACGTGTCAGTATAAGTTAGGGATGACAAACGTGCTCATCGGCTGGAAGGCCCGACCCGTGAAAAGCTCGAGCCGACTCGGCTCGAGACTCAATTGAGCCCAAATTTTGGACTTAGCCCTAGCCTGGGTTGGCTCGTGACGGGCACGTGCTTTATTTTCTTTCTTTTTCTTTTTTGTTTCAAAAAGATGCATTTCAAAGTAGTATTGCCCACAACTGCATAATTTTGCTTATTTGGATGATATAAATAATGCAAGCATGGACTTTTCTTGCCAAATTATCCTTATTGTAAGCCAAGTAATTATTCTATTATTCTATTTTCAAGGCATGGTTCAATTCTATATTTTGACTCATCATGCTTCCCCAGAAATCTTTGAAAAATAGTTGGTAGGATGAAATAATATTTTTGATTTGACTCTTTTTGTGGCAACCAACTTCAAACAATAACAAAATATTATATTCTATATCATACACATCTTGCAAGATCGCTAGTTCATTGAATTTTAGAGGATTTAAATTAGATAACAATACATAACTTCTAATTTTAAAAATCACATTTCATAAATAGTAAACTCATTAAATTATTTCAAAAATCAGATGATAAATAAATTTATTAAATATTAAAATATAATATAATATACATTAATTATTTCTACTCATACCACCTCATCTATCTCATCATATCACTTCACTACACCACCTTCTCTCCACCTCTCCACCGAAGACGGCCATCGGCTCCCGCGATCACTCCGGCAACGACTCCGACGACCAGTCCGGCGGCCGCTTCAGCGACTTAAAAATTTTTAGAAAATTAAAAATTGGAATTCACACCCTCACCCCATGGATCCACCTACCACCACCCCAGCCCTACCTCCATCTCCTAAAAAAATTATCGAAAAAATTTCAAGTCACTTTATATAATCAAGCCACTCACATGCGAGTCATCTGTGACTAAATGTGACCAAATTTGTATTCAATGTGACTAAATGTGACCAAATTTGTGTTCAGTGTGACTGCCTGTGACCAATTGAATCTTAATTGTGATCGTATATGATCAAGTCACAATCGGTCGCAATTAACACAAAATTGGTCACAACCAGTCACAATCATTTTTTTGTGACCGGACTTGTGTTATATGTGATTAACTATTACCAAATTTGTCGATTGTCTATAACCGATAAATATATTAATGTCACATTGTTATAAAATTTATAGTCACAATCACAAATGTTTTAGGTCACAAGTTATTTATCGATCACAAAATCATAAATCATTATATGTCACATACACCAAATAGTAGATCATGTAACACCGCTATGAACATTATCGCCACTGTAGCCACCCTCACCCCACCACCACAATAGCACCACAACACCACGCGGCACCACCACAACACAACCACCACCACAATACCAACAAAACCAACACCACCATCACGGCACCACCACTACCGTCGCACCACTACCACCAATCTCAGTCATCATCACAGTAAGCACCATCACCACTGCCTGATTTGTGCAGCGACAATCACCACCAGCACATTCACCACTACCATCACCTGTATCACCATCAACAACTACAAACACCATCACGGTGTACCGACCACACAGCACNACAACCACCACCACAATACCAACAAAACCAACACCACCATCACGGCACCACCACTACCGTCGCACCACTACCACCAATCTCAGTCATCATCACAGTAAGCACCATCACCACTGCCTGATTTGTGCAGCGACAATCACCACCAGCACATTCACCACTACCATCACCTGTATCACCATCAACAACTACAAACACCATCACGGTGTACCGACCACACAGCACACCACCACGTGTGTGCCTGATTTATGCAGTGACAATCACCACCTCAAACTTCCGCAAAAAGCAAAAAAAAAAAAAA
>CAIGRN010099730.1:0-25478 GCA_903798345.1 Fraxinus anomala
AAAACCTTTAGATTCCAAAGTACTACCCCATAAATTTAACTTACATTTATGGTTTTACTACTCTCCTTAACTAGTACAATGATATCACTGAATAATGTACATCTTCAAATCTGATCTTGGATATGTTACGTAAGCTCATTAACGACAAAAGCGAAAATATAAAGACAATCACTTAATGCAGGTATGCATTCTTAGTGGTTTTATCTGTCTATTTTTTTAATGATGTATGCTTTTCTCTGAAATCCCAAAGCTGGATTAGACATAATTTCCGTTTAATTTGATTTCTAGACCGAAGCCACCGAAGTATTTTTTGCTGTTACAAAGCTTTTTCAATCCCGAGATAGTGGTTTGAGAAGAATGGTTTATTTAATGATAAAGGAGATTTCTCCTTCTGCAGATGAGGTAACCTGGACATTTTATTGTTATTAGGTTTCTATTTTAATTAAATGTTTTTCAAGGCGATAAGAAGGAAACTCTTTCTTTTGTGGCATCAAGGTTATTATTGTCACAAGCTCCCTCATGAAGGACATGAATAGCCGTACTGATATGTATCGGGCAAATGCCATTCGTGTCCTATGCCAAATTACTGATGGAACTCTCTTGACACAAATTGAGAGGTACCTTAAGCAGGCCATTGTGGACAAAAATCCTGTGGTTGCAAGTGCTGCCCTGATCAGCGGCATTCATTTGCTACAGGTACTGTAACAGTTACTTGGACTTGCATCTGTTCATAGTTAACTAGAATTTTTCAGTCTTTTGTACACATGCTTTCTTTTGACAGACGAACCCGGAGATTGTGAAAAGGTGGAGTAATGAGGTACAAGAAGCTGTTCAGTCTCGCGCTGCACTTGTACAATTTCATGCACTTGCTCTGCTCCACCAGGTACATCACTCTTTTGTTCAATAATGTTTTTTCATCTTTATGTGATTCCCCGTCTCCCTCCAATTAGATTTGCTATTTCACTGCATAGCTTCCTTTATTCCACTTTTACTTGGAACGAACCAAATTACTGCATAGTAAGAGACCATGCTCTACGGAGCCACTTTGTAATTAAAAGAGGATTTGGGGAGTTACTGTAATTCCCTTCTGGATGCTACCTCAAGTTAATTTTTTAGCTTGTGCTTATCTTAGTATTGTCAAAACTGAGAGATTTTTTGCGAATTTGGCTTCTTAATGTATACTACGAGAATAGGGCACTTCTTTCTTGTGTTCTTTGAGTTGTCTTTGTATTTTGTGTAACTTATGCTATAAGTGAATTGTGAATCTTGACATGACATTTAAAGATAGAGTTTAGATGAATTGTGCTTAAGGTACCACATTTTGGTAAGATAACTCCACATAACTGCAGTTGCTGTATTTTAGAATATAAATTGCGCATATTGTTTCCTGTTACCTTCAGTAGTTGTTTTCATTTCCAAATGGAGACCCTCTTAGTGAGGAAATAACCCTTTCTAACTGACTGTGTTGCATAATTTCCTAAAAATTTAGAGGCATATACTTCTCTTTATATTTTTCAATTCACAATCATAAAATGGAGTTCCATGGTCACTACTATTGCTACATAAATTTGATTAACTGGATCCTGTTTTGTGGAGGGTCTTTTACATAGAAAATACCCCGACGTTGTTGGCTTGCATTGACGTTTCCTATGTCTAATTTTGCAGATAAGACAAAATGATCGCTTGGCCGTCAGCAAATTAGTTACCAGCCTGACCAAGGGATCAGTTCGTTCACCTTTAGCTCAATGCCTTCTGATACGTTACACTAGTCAGGTGATGTTTTTTGAGTGATGGAGTTGTTAAGTGACTTTCTTTTGCTCTGTCATATATACTGATTGATCAGTGCAACGTTGACGTGTAGGTAATTAGAGAGTCGGGTGTAAATACCCAAACCGGAGACCGTCCATTCTTTGACTATATTGAGGGTTGTCTACGGCACAAAGCTGAAATGGTTATCTTCGAAGCAGCTAGAGCAATCACAGGGTTGAGCAACGTGACTGCCCGGGAGCTCACTCCTGCCATAACTGTTTTACAGCTCTTCTTAAGTTCTTCTAAGCCAGTGCTTAGGTTTGCCGCTGTCCGGACTTTGAATAAGGTTACTCTTCTTATAATTGTTCTGACGTGTTCTCTCTGTACTTGTTGATTGACTTTTTGCTGGGGTATGAGTTGATGCTTTTTATTTTTCATATTTTGGTTGCATATGTTTACTCCCTCCCCCTCACCTACTGATGCTTTTTATTTTTCTTTTAGATTCCAAGTAATTAATCTGTACTAAGACCTGGAGGCTTTTCTTTTAAAGGACAGTGAAAAGTGAACTTTAAATGTTTTATAGTGTTAGTTAGACATGAAGGGGTGTAATTGTATGATCTGTCCCACATGCCCTTACGACTTTTATTGATAACTTCTTCAAAATAATGCTATGGGTTGAAGCTGCATATAGAAGGATGTTGATGTATTGTTTCGCAATTTTGCCAAAATTCTTTTCAAGGTTGCACTTCTGTATTCTCCATAATATATTTTCCATGTATGTCGCTGTCTATTTTGAGGTAAGTTCCTTTCTTTTTGATGCATTCTAAACTTGTCTTGTCTGCAGGTGGCAATGACACATCCGATGGCTGTTATGAATTGTAACATGGACATGGAAAGCTTGATTTCAGATCAAAACAGAAGCATAGCAACTCTTGCAATCACGACTCTGCTGAAAACAGGGAATGAATCTAGTGTTGATCGCTTGATGAAACAGATAACAAATTTTATGTCAGATATTGCTGATGAATTCAAGATTGTCGTGGTAGAGGCTATACGATCACTGTGTCTAAAGTTCCCTCTCAAGTACAGATCTCTGTGAGTGATTGTAAAGTTTGCCTAGAATCTGAAAATTGATAACCTTTCACATCCCATTTATTTCAAGATTAATATTTCTTTCCTTACTGTAATTTTCTCTTACAAATGGGTAATTCTGCTCTTCTTGTGGGTCTCTATTTCAGAATGAATTTCTTAAGCAATATTTTGAGGGAAGAAGGTGGGTTTGAATACAAAAAGGCTATTGTTGATGCAATTGTGATCTTAATTAGAGATATTCCAGATGCCAAAGAAAGTGGACTTCTTCACTTGTGTGAATTCATTGAGGATTGTGAATTCACTTATCTTTCCACCCAGGTTGACAATTTATATTTTTGGTTCCATTCATTTCATATGTAGTAATTTATTTTCCCATGCTAATTTGGCTTATTAATTTTCTTCAGCACTTCACTGGAACTTATCTTTGTTACCCTATTTTAGATTTTGCACTTTCTTGGAAACGAGGGACCAAAGACCTCAGATCCTACTAAATATATCCGATATATTTACAATAGATTGATACTTGAGAATGCAACCGTCCGGGCCTGTGCTGTCAGTACATTGGCAAAGTTTGGAGAGATGGTTGACTGTTTGAAGGTAAGATTGCATCAATCACTATTAACCTCGTGTATTCAGAAGTACAAGGTGCTAAGTTGAAGGAAAATATTTGCCTTTTTTTTTTCTTTTGCTGCAGCCCCGAATATTTGTGCTGTTGAGGCGTTGCCTTTTTGACAATGATGACGAGGTTGGTTTATTTCTCTATTTGCTTCTTCTTTCAGTATATAATTTACCTTTGTTTTCTTCAATCTGAGATTTATTTCTCTCTCTGTGATGACTGTGGGTTTCACTGCTATTACTGCTTTGTCATGTGACTGACTGCTATAAATCACATGGAGCTTGTAAGCACATGTTATTTTCCTACCACTGTGGAAATCATAGAATCATTTGTTACAAGGCCGTCATATTGTTTCTAACCAATATCATATACGACACCATTGGTGCTTATTGTGACTTCTTGTTCTCATATGATGTCTTTCTTCAATGAAGCTTATTCACAATCATGTCATTCTGTTTACAGGTTCGTGATAGAGCTACACTGTACTTTAATACCCTTGGAGGTGATGGTCCATTCATTGAAACTGATGAAACTGTGAAGGATTTTTTGTTTGGCTCACTTGGTGTACCACTGGCCAATCTTGAGACGGGTTTGAAAAATTATGTGAGTACTCTGCTAAGAAGGTGCTTATTCTAGCAGTTATGTTATTTTTCTGTTTATTCTAAATTGATGGAATCGTTTGGTTGGTTGCTTAAACAGATTCAGGATCCTTCAGAAGAGCCTTTTGATGTTAATTCTGTACCCAAAGAGGTCAAAGCTCAGCCTCTAGCAGAGAAGAAAGCCTCAGGTAGAAAACCACCAACTGGTTTGGGTACTTTGCCTGCTGGCCCAACTTCCACTGCTGATGCATACGAAAGGCTTCTCTCCTCTATCCCAGAATATGCAAGCTTTGGAAAGCTTTTCAAGGTTTTCGCCCAATTATTATTATTATTATTATGCCATCTAATATTCATTTTGATGAATTGTTGATCCGTGATTTACTCTCTGAATCTTTATTTCATGTAACCAGTCATCAGTGCCTGTGGAACTTACTGAAGAAACTGAATATGCAGTTAATGTTGTGAAGCACATTTTTTATCAGCATGTGGTGTTCCAGTACAACTGCACAAATACAATTCCAGAACAGCTATTGGAAAACGTAGTGACCATATTTTAAGAACTATTTGTTTAACTCTGATCTTAGTGCAAGTATATTCTTCTCATTTGTTGTCTTCCTGTTGCAAGGTGACTGTTATTGTCGATGCTTCAGAAGCTGAAGAATTTTCTCAAGTAGCATCCAAACCTCTTAAATTTCTTCCCTATGACACTCCAGGACAAACGTTTGTAGCATTTGAAATACCTCAAGGCGTTCCGGCAGTCGGAAAATTCTCAAACATCTTGAGATTTACTGTTAAAGAGGTACTTGTTTCTCACTTCTATTGTTGTATTCTTTCTTATTGTTGTTTGTACTAGCCTTTGGGTATCGTCCTGTGTTTGCACATCTGTATACTAGTGGTAGATTTTTTTTGTTCTTTGATTATTTACCTCCTACCTATTCATTTGGTTAGGTTGACCCCTCTACTGGTGAGGCTGAAGACGATGGTGTGGAAGACGAGTACCAACTTGAGGATTTTGAGGTTGTAGCTGCAGATTATATGCTCAAAGTGGGGGTCTCCAACTTCAGGAATGCCTGGGAAAGCATGGGCCCCAATTATGAACGCATAGATGAATATGGTCTTGGGCCAAGGGAAAGCCTTGCGGAAGCTGTGAATGCAGTCACTGAACTTCTCGGCATGCAGCCTTGCGAGGTAAGACTTTTACTACTGAGCTCCATAATAAGATAATTAGCAATGTGGTTGCTACATTTTCACATCTGGAGATTTTTTGCTGTCACATCTTGATGAAAATTAAACTTTAATATGTATATATATCACATTGTTCTGATTTGTTTCCTGTGATATTCTCATTCTAATATTTTTCACTATAAATAACCTTTCGCAATTGGAAGAGGATGCTAAAAAGGTACCATTTCCATAATTCATTTGTTTTCCAGAGCACAGAGGTGGTCCCGAGCAACTCAAGGTCACATACCTGCCTATTATCTGGTGTATACATAGGCAATGTAAAGGTGCTCGTCCAGTTATCGTTAGGGATTGATGGGGCAAAAGAGGTAGCCATGAAGTTGGCCGTCAGATCTGAGGATGAAAATGTTTGCGATGCAATTCACGAAACAGTTGCAAGTGGGTAGTCTCTTTCCCGTCTCCTTTTTTTTCACATTTTTCGGTCTGAGGGAAATTTCTTGGCCAAATTCTCCAATTGTCGACTGGCATTAGGGGTTTTGTTTTGTGTAATTGAGGTGACAGTTGTATTATGTCAGATAGATATGGGCAATTCGATTTATTCTTGCATTGAATATCTATATTTTTCTTCAAAATAATAAAAGAAAAAAAGTAGGTTCCGTTGGACTTCGTTTATTTCATCTGTACTGTTGGACTTTGCTTTCGTATTCGTTTGTTTTGGAATAATTTAATTGATTACAAGTTAATAATCCTTGATGATCAGTTGAAATGTGTTCTTATTTGAATAAATTGAAATTACTACAGGGAAAATGAATGAAAAAGAGAGAGAAAATAAGTAGTTGAAAATTGCATGTACATTTCCATTTACTCTTCTAATGTATCTGTCGGTGATCACAAAGACTTCAAGAAAACAGAACGGAGTAAAGTTCTCCAAATCACAACTGGGACACTTTGAAATTTCTCTGAATAGCATAATTCTTGAAAAAAAAGATATCCATAACCATTCGACCAGTCATCAGAGATCCGGATCAAAGAATAGCCTCAGTGCTGCTTATATCACTCTTCTATGCCCTCCAAAAGCCCAAATCTGCCAGAAGTAAAAGTACCTTGTAAAGAGCTCTAATTCGTTCATTCATTATGCTATCTTTTTTTCTATTGTTTAGCTGTTACCCGTATATGGCAAAGAATTATAGTCATCACGTTGATTACGAGAAAGAAGTTTGAAACGGACTTCAATAAGTAAGGATCAATAGCAGAACACGTGCTAATGCACAGATTTATAGATATAGTCGCTAACCTTCAGGTTTGTGTCCCAACTTCCTGTACACAAGGCACTCCCATCAGCAGATAATCCTAGACAGCTGATTCGACCGTCATGGGAGTTTTGCAGGGATCCCAAATTCAAAACCATCTGTTCATAGAAACACAAGTTAAGAAGTCTGTCCTTAACAGAATCAAATGCATCAAACTGGAGGTAGCATAATGATTGCAATGGAATTTTAATACAAGACAGGAATGGGTACTCCGGTGCCACATTTTTTATTCAAGACAAGATTGGTAATATATACATAGCACGTGCATAATCAATAAGAACGCCATGTACCTTTGCCAACAAAGTGTCCCAAACATAGCAGTCACCGTTATTGTACCCTGCAAAAAGGAGCCGACCCGAGATGGAGAATGCAATGGAAGTCACAGGAGGGACGTCATTATCTCCATGAGGTTGGTAGTACACCTGTAGCTGGTGCCCAGTTCTAATGTCAAATAGTCTGCAAGTTCCATCATCTGAACCAGTTCCAAATCTATTACCATCTGGAAAGAACTTTACGCTATTAACATCTCCCTCATGACCATGAAAAGTACGAACTGCTCGACTAGCAACACGCGTGTCCCACAGACGGGCAGTTGAATCACATGAGCCAGACACAAACATTCTAGAGTTGGATCCGTTTATTGAGATGCTGAAACAAAACAGTATACATTACAGCACTTCTTAAACAACACAATTGAAGATAATATTTTCTGGAAAAATGGGAAGATTGTCTTCATACCTTAGCACATCAGCAGTGTGTCCAGACTGAAATTCACCTCCAAAGACAGACGTCCTCAGGCCAGTTGTTATATCCCATAGTACACATGTTTGGTCACCAGAACTAGTTACCAAACGTGAATCTTCATCTGGAACATACTGGCATGACGATACATAGCCTTTATGTCCACTAAGCATTCGGGTAACCGGCAGATTCCCATCCCTGTCAGTTTGAGAGTTGAGATTAAATATTGAACAAACACTATCTAGACCACCACAGGCAACTGACTGCCCACTAGGAGAGAAGGCACAGGTCATGACCCATGCACAAGGAAGCTTGATTGCGTGAGTTTTTTGGCTGGTGAGAGCATTCCACACTATCAATCTGCCATCTTGAGATGCACTGACTATGCGATTCTTTTCGGCAGTCCAATCCAATGAATACACCTGAAAATTATTTTGCAGTTACTTCCTGAAATAATTTAGGAATTGAAGTGCAATAAGAGATATCCCATCAAACATCCAGGTTTAAATTTCTGAAATACACAAGAAGTGATGTGAAATCCATATTATGTAGAATATACAAAATAGTTGGCAGCACAAATATTGCATCTCGGGCCAACTAGGTGCAGTATAGAACGTGGCAAAGAAGTAGCTGGCAGCAAATTTGAAGATCTAATATCAGTATGAAATGATTTCTTTTCCTAATATAATGTCGTGCCATTTTTATCCAGCTGTATCTGTACAAAGCTATGGTAATTTTATGCTAGTTTTTGCAATAACTTGATTCCGGTACCACATTCCATTTAGCAATTCCATTAGCTGGACACAAGATGCCTAGTGTAGCGTAGGAAAAATAAGCATCCAGAATATTTTAAAGCGACAGATGCGAGGCATTATATACAGATCAAAAAACAAAATGGGAGGGGACTCCAGTCTCCACAATGACAAACTAAAGAACAATTATGATTAGCAACATAAAAACAAGAGATTTTTCTTCCATAACCTTGAGAAATAATATGACATAATGCTCAAGGACCCAAATATATTTAAAGATCTCGCTAAAATAAACGTTTTAAGGATCTCACAACAGCACCCTCACAGATATCAAAAAGGCAAAATGTGACAAATTTTTAAGAACATAGACACAAAACCCTATTGTAGACTTTAACTTGGCCAGCAAGAACGTGCCGCAACAAAGAAAAAACAATGAACTTGACTTAATCCAGCTTCGGTAAAAGCAACCTCAAGAAGCTACCTATTTAACTTCATTGATTATAGTAGGCACAAGCATTAAAGTTTTATCTTCCAGAAAAGGGCATGACATCCAATGGATATAGAAGATGAAATCACAGGATAGCACGACTAAAGTCAGTCAAAAGCAAATTGACTCTAACTATAGTACAGTTTGTGTTACCTGGTTCCAGATGCTTTAACTAACACAGAAGCTAGCTAATGGCCAACTGTCTTGAGACTAAATTTAGGAAACTGATATAGTTGGAGAAGTTAATACTCATTCTAAGGACAGTGTCACAGACAACAGAAGTCTCAGAAACTTCTGTCAGCAGATGCAATGACAAAGCCAACACTGACAAGTTCATATGGTGTAGGTCATGTTATGGCATAGCAGATACATAAGCAGCATGAATATAGAAAGTTGAGAGTAAGGATGGAGAAATCGCCAAAATAACTTTAAGTGAGAGAATGTAAAAGTGGTAAAGTCACTTTTGCATACCAATACTCATGGGTAGTGGTTGGCTTTGTTTGGGGGTCAATGTTTTACTACAATGAGGGAAATGTCCTCTCATGGGGCACTATTCACATGTGGAAGGGTGAAGTAAAATAATGTAGTAATTGAAATGGTGGTGCTAAACATTTAACATTACGCAAAATGATTTGGCTATAATAGAGGAAGAATTGTATGAGTGTATCCCATTCTCAGTGTTTTTTGAGCAATACACACAATAGAGAGAAAATAGTAGAGAGGCAGATAAAAATTAATGAGAGAATATTGATTTCTACTTAGTTTCTCCTATTACAAGAGAGATTTTCCATTGTTATCTCCTTGTATTTATATAGATGTTATAATTCTCCTACTATAATAGAATCATTCTATACGTGCTCATAGTTTTTTTCCTAAACTAAATTGGGAGTTTTCATGTAAAATCCTTGTGTTACTTTTATCTCCAATTTTTCTTGAATTTTACTTTAGCTGCATTCTAGCTGTCCCGTTCAATTTTCTAACAAAGTCAAATGAAAACACTTTCGAAGATCTGGTCAGCTGAATGAATTTGATTTTAATAAAAAAAAAAGGATGCAATTAAGTGCAGTAATTACTAAGCTGTTTATATTCTAGAAATAGTTAAAGGTCTGCAGACTCGTTGTTTTCTAACCTTGGCTCTAATTCTAGAGGGAAGCAAAATTCTTCAGTCAATTTCATTGCTTCTGCTATAAAAAAGTAGGCAATATTACAAATAAATAAATAAAATAAAAAAACAGAAAAACAGATACCTAAATAAACCATACATAGATCAGGCAAAAAAAATTGTTTTGATGATTTTGACATTGAGAAATTATAGGGCTACCTTTCCTGTGTGACCCTGTAAGGTCCGACAGCAAACCAGATCGGTCGGGCCGAAAGTCACCGGAGTCTTCCCTTGCGACCTAGCATATCCTGCAACTGAACAATTCAAAAAATAATTGAATTAACCAGCACCAACATTGACAGATCTGAAGCACACTCCAATTCAAACCAAATCATAACAGCTATAATTACGATAATTTTTTTGAAATAATTACCATCGGTGTCGAGAAGGAGCAGACGCTTCTGTTTCAATTTATCTCTGAGGGCATTGACGGTCTCAGTAGCGGCCACGTGCCGCTCTTTCAGCTCTGCAACTGACATCTTGTTTTCCATTAAACCTTATCCTTTCAGCTTCATTTGAACCCTAATTTTAATGACGAAAGACCCCAGAAACCACAATTCACGATTAATTCACGTACAACTTAGGTTTTCGAATTCAACAACAAACAAAATAAGGGATTAAACGGGCGTATAGAGTATACGTGGGAAGAACGGGACGGATACGTTTTGGTGTGGGTTGGAGTGGGGGGGCGTTAAGTCGTGACTTGGAATTGGTGTAGACGCAAGGTGGACTCTGTTGTGAGTCTAGAGAGAGAAAGACAGAGCCGCCGGGCCCACAATTTGCTGCCATTGCCTTCTCTCTCTAATAGTAGGTGGAGTGGGATGCCGTTGATGTGGGACCCCATATCCAATAGTTGATAACTTTAGGTAAAAATGTGATTTATGTACCCAACCTTTCATTTGTGATATCCATGTCCCATACCTTTTAACATTGTATGCTCTCTTGATGAAAAGTGCTTATCTAGGTGATACGCACGTGATTTTCGACAAAAGGATGGAAATTGTCCGATAAAGATTTTCTTCAAATCCATGCAAATTGTTAGTTATACCACGTTATTGAATGTTTTTCTTATTTGTTAGAATGATCTTAAATAAAATAACATCAGTAATCCTCTCATTTTCTTTTGTAAATGTTAAGCTTCCAGGCAATGCGCACGTGATATGTCACTGAAGGGATGGAAATTGTCCAAAAATGATTTTCTTTATATCTACGCCACGAAATATTTGTTAATTACACCACTATTGAATGTTTTTTTCTTATTTATTAGAATGGTCATAGATGAAACGACATGTAGATAAAAGTCATAATAATTTTATCCTTTCAGTCAAACATTACAGGTGTATTGCTTGGCTAATTAACTTATATATAGACATTTTATTGTTAAAAGATTGAAAATATGTATGCACAAATGAAAAGTTGAGAACATGATTGTCATACTTATAAAAGGTTGGATACCGCTAGAGAAATTTAGCCACAACTTTATATTTACCGTTGCTTATGTATTTTTATTTTCTTATTTATACTTTTGAAATACTCGTATATGAGATTTTTCTTTATTAAAATTTGGCACATGAAAAAGGTGCAATTACTTTGTTGTCGACGCTTCTTGCTTAGTTCGTCTTACTAGATACAAATTAAAGTGTACTAGAAAAGAATGAACCGAGGCATGAACAACAATCCCAAATTAATATTTTAACTATTAATAATAATATAAATAAAAAAGTAAATGTTTTTAATAAATTTGTTAAATAATTATTTTTAATTATGTCATTGAATTAGAGGAAGAAACAAGAGTAAGAGACCGGGAATGGAATTTAGTTAATGGATAAGCAATGAGGAGACTTTGATTGGAGAAAGGTCAAATGCCAATAAATGCACTAATAATCTAATTTTAAAATTAATTAAAAACCTTCTTCTCATTGACATGGAAACGATTTCGTACGAAAGCAGATCAAACACGTTGAAAATAAAACAATATTTTAATTTTATGGCAATTATTGGAGAATGGGCATAATTAATTGCAAATTAAACGAAAAAATCAGTTTTTTTTTGTCAAAAAAAAAAAAGTTCCATTGCCGGGAATCGAACCCGGGTCTCCTGGGTGAAAGCCAGATATCCTAACCGCTGGACGACAATGGATTGTTGATACAAGTTTAATTTCTTTACACAATGATGTTACTTACTCTTCATTTTCCAGAGCAACTCCAATTACTGTTTTTTTATCAACTTCGAATAATTAAAGTATAAAACTATAAATGCAATAATGAAAAATGAAGAACTTGTGATAAACTTGAAATACATTGGAAATCAATTTTAGTACAACTTTCGAGTCGATTTTAAGTGAGTTGGGCTCAAATGATTTTAAACAATTCATAGTTGATACGCAATTTCTCTTACAAATTTAGAATGTCACAAGACATCTTTGACTCATTTTCTCTACTAGATTGTATGATATTGAATAATCTTATTAGTAGTAGCCTTATCAACGGCTCTATCCCAATGTTATCCATGACTATATTTTAATCATTGAAAAAAAAAAAAAACAACTTTTGACATTATGGGAGATGATGCAATATAATAGTGAGGTATATGACAATGAGTAAAAAAAAAAAAAACTTTTGACATTATGGGAGATGATGCAACATAATAATGAGGTATATGACAATGTGTCGAGAGTGCATAAACTAAAGCTGACTTGGACGCGTAAAAGGCACGGGCCATATTATCGGTCAGCACCCTCAACAGCTGGAACTCGATTGGACTAGGCTTCATAGGGCGCGACCTGTTGGAATTTTGTATCGAAAATTGGTTTTGGCTAATTTTAAATAATTATTTAACTGGAAATTGTTATTTGGTAAATGAAAAATTAAACCAAATTTAAAGCCACTTAAATACGAGAATTATTGAAAACAATTCTCTACTAGATTGTATGATATTGAAACCCTGTTTGAGCCACATTAAAATTGTCATTCTCATTCTTCTACTCATTTTCAATCATACATTCTTCAATAAAATAATATTTTCTATCACATGAATAAATTTTCTTTTTTTTTTAACCACACATTTTTCATCAATCTACTATTCCAAAATAATGTGGTTCAAACACACCCGCAATAATCTTATTAATAGTAGCCTTATTAACAATTGTATCCTAATGTTATCCATGACTATGTTTTAATCATTAAAAAAATTAAATAAAGTACTATCATCTCGAAAAAAAAACTTTACATTATAATCAAAGATGCTTTTCATATTGCCTGCAAATGATTAGAACGACAATCGTAGTGCTTGTAGGGGAGATAATGCAACACAATAGTGAGGTAGTATATGACAATGTGTCGAGAGTGCTTAAACTCGAGCTGACTTGGAATATTTAAGGGCACGGGCCATTTTGTCGGTCAGCACCCTCAACAGCTGGAACTCGATTGGGCTAAGCTTCAGAGGGCATGACCCACATGGGCTGCATTGAAAAGATATAAAGAGGCTGGCCTGAAGTTCAGGAGGATCGAGCGGGTGGATCAGGGTAGAGGTATGGTACATTGAAAGTCATATAACCAACGAAGAAATCATTACTCGAAAGAAATGAATATAGTGAAAATTACACAAAACCAGAATTTTAAATATTTAATTTCAAAAATCAGATTAAATGTTTCACTTTTCAAAAATAAGATATTTTATTTTAAATATTAAATATTAATTGTACAATTTTCGTCACAAAACCTAATGAATTTCATTCCAATTTTCTTCCTCATTCTCTCTTGTCTCTCTCTTTTCACTGTCACTCTCTCTTCTCCTTTCTCTACTCTCCACTCTCCTTCCTCTCCGCCAGCCCATAAGCTATTCACAAAATTCTGTCTCTTAAACGTCGAGCCAATCTCCAAGCCAAGCGCCACTTCGTTCGTAGCGCCCAGCTCCTCTCCCAGGCCAGATCCTCCAAAGACCATTCTAGGTCTTCCTCCCTAGCCAAAGAAGCTGAATCCGAAGTCGAGAAAGTCATCCATCTCGATCCAAAGGACGCTGCGGCTCACATTCTTAAGGCTCTAGCTCTGGAGCTCCAAGGGTTCAAAACTTCGGCTACCGACTCGCTCGATGTCGCGCTCTCTTCACTGGACAAAAGAATAATCTGTGATCTAAAAATTTGTTAATTTGTGATCGATAATTTGACAATTTGTGACTGTCTATTAAGTTGTGACTTTTAATATTTGTGATTTGTGACCTATAAATAAATTGTGACCTTCCAATTTTTTATTTGTGATCGATGAAAATTGTGACCTATAAAATTTTTGAATTATAATCGTAAAATAATTTATGACATATAAAATTAGTTATTTGTGACCAATGAATAATATGCGATTTATAAAATTTTTGATTTTTGACCGATGAACAAATTGTAACATATAATTTTTTTGAATTGTGACCATAAAATAATAAAATAATTTGTGCCGTTTCAATTTTTGATTTGTAATTAATGAACAAATTGTGACCTATAAAATTTTGGAATTGTGACAATAAAATAATTTGTGATTTGTGACCAATTATATGAAATTTGTGACCAAATTATATGAATTTGTGACCTTAATATATTTAATTAATAAAATATACGTTTAATTAATTAATTTATAATAAATTTTAAAAATATCTTAAATTTGAAATTTGAAATTTAAGTTTTTAAATTTGAAATTGGTAAAATTAAACCTCTCAATTATAAAATCTTCCCATGAATATAACCTACGACATTAAGATTCAAGAATCAATTGGTGAACTTCATTGGTTCTTTATTTATTATAAATTATCAGTCGCAATAGAATTACTACTAACCACCAAAACCTTTACATTTTGGATCACTATTTTGCCATACCATTCCTTCATTTACAACTTCAGCAAGTGCAATTCTTTTGGTTATTTATCTACAAAAATCCTCTTCCTCTTCATGTACTTCCTCTAGGGTAAGTGCAAGCATTGTAACCTACAGGAGAAAACAAAAACCTTAAAATACAAATGAAAGAAAGATTGGTCGAGAATTCAATCTAATCCCACTTCGAGAGATGAGGAAAAAAAACGTTGATCGGATTTTATTTTTATTTATTTACTTCTTTTCCATACTCAAAACGAATCACATTTTAGTTTGTGTGGCAAGTCATCAAGATTCAAGGCATTCTAATATGCATCCATCTATTCATTCATCACTCTTTCAGGACATCATTGTTGAGGAGAAATACGAGCGCTCTTAGTTGAATACCATAAAAGGTTTTACATGCCATCACTGGACACCAATTAGTTTTCGGATAAGAGGGTTGAACGATCCTAACAATCACAAAGAAAACGACGAGTTATTTTTTGAGGGAAGGAAAAAGGGTACTTACTAGGATTAGTAGTAGAGAGTGTGGCAGTCTGTGTGAAGTCGCAGTTCCATGGATTCTTGCCAGCCGATTGATATAGAAGATTCATTGCATAAGCAGAATGTGATGCTACAGTAATTGGTTCAAAACAGGCACCACCGGGTTGAATCGGACTACAATCAATATTCTGGCTACAGGCATAGTCAAGATTTGCCTGCAATTGAGCATCAGCTACTCCCGGCTTCGGCACACACCAACCAGCTACTGGTTTTGCAGCCGGTGTCGCTGGAGTTGTAGGGGTCGTGGGAGTGGGAGTAGGAGTCACAGGCGTTGGCGAAGGAGTCTAAGTAGATGGATGAACCAAGAAGAATAAGCAATTAGCATTCCTGAGTTAAACTTTTCATATTTGACATATAGTTTTATGAGATCAAATAAAAGAAAGTTGTCTCACCTGTGCGCTCTTTGAGAGACCGGCATCATAAGTCATGGAAAGATCGGGCATAAAAAGTCCAAATGACCTCTCTGATCCCGGCCCGGGTTTCAAATTCTCGTCATAGAGTGCAAAGATATAGGTATCAACAGATTTCCCAGGCATAAGTGGGGTTCCAACCATTGACCTCAGGTGGCTTATCAAGTTTCCATTGTACGCTTTCGCATTTTCCAAACTAGGACCAGCTTCATTGGAGTCTCCTTTGTAAGGCCACCCCGTCTCAGCAACTGCAATCTCAACGTCCTTAAATCCCATCGCATTCAAGGCAGATCGTACAGCATCAACCTATATAGCATAAATTTCAGACGAAAGAACAGCATTAGTAAAAACGTAAAGATTGTCACAAATATGAGATCTAATGTTGGTTAAGTTTCTTACAAAAGCAAATTGTTCTTGCACACTATTTTCACATTAATGGGGTTTCAGATATTGGCCCATTAGACACGAACCCATCTCTATTACAAGATACTAAACCGGTGGTCCCTCGTCAACAAAATTTACAGAGTACCAAAGTCCATATATATACCGAAGCTTAAAAGTTACTTTAAGTAAATCAGTAACATTTTTTGGCTAAACAAGTTTGAGGTTTTTCCAAAGTTACTTTCTTTTGTGGATTTTCAATTCAATAACTAACATTTTTTTTACTGGAAGTCTTTACTTACTATCAAATAATGCAAGTTTGCATCTTCTTTTCTTAAACTTAGCCAAACAAGTACTAATTGCTAGATGCCATTATTCAAATGGCCAGCCTGTCAACAACCAACCATATGGAACCAGGATATTATTATGCTTCAATGCCATCATTTTTCCACAAAAAAGTACAATTTTGTGGGCAATCCTATCCTTTAAATATGTGTACGCAAATTCAAGTTGTAAGCAATCTTGACCCAAGTCCAGCAGATTACAAAGTCTACGGCTAGGTGGCGGACTTTGGTGTTCCCAAATTAAGTGCTATCGAGTCGGATGAATTCAATAATTAGAATAAGTACACGGCAGTAAATTTGTCCAATCTCCAACCGTTTAAGCTTTTAGACGAGAAATTCAATAAATACTACTTATAATCCCAAGTTAGAAACAGAATAAACTTTTTTACCTGGGCGTCGAACATGTTCATGTACTTAATACCATTTCCTGAGTCCACTCGTCCAGCGTTTGGTTGGAATAGACAGAATGCCAATGTTTCAGGCCTCTGATCACTTTCGTAGGCAAAGAAAGGATATGGATTAATCATAAAAGGCGATCCATTCGAACTTTGAAAGTTCAATAAGGCTTTCAACGCATCGCCAAGCCCTGGGTTGAAAGCACCCGACGATGGTGGATCAGACTGACTTAATACGGCCATAGAATGTACAGTCGAAACCTTAACCTTTCCACCTAGTGAAGCTGCAAATTACATTGTAAAAATATTTCCAAATCAAGAACGCATTTGATTAATCATCCATTTTCATAAGATGTTACTACCGAAACTAGATCAACGTGCACTTTACGTAGTACATTTTTCAAAATTAAGCAAATATTTCATCAACCATCTATTTTCGGAAGGGTTTACTAATGAAACTAGTACAAAATGGAGTGAAATTTCATATTGGAGAAAAAAATATTAGTGCGAAATGGTAAAGATTATGAGTGGACATAGTTCAGTTTGGTTCGCTTTATTCGACTCTAACCAAAAGAACCAAATGGTTCAATTGTAAATTTTCCTTTTAGTAATGTCAAAATGGTTCCATAGGTATTTCGAACTAAACACTTTTTTCGAGCTTCAATTTCATAATTTGAGTTATCGACAGTAGAAGAGTTGATTATTCTGATTACATATTAATGTATGGCAAGTTCATTTAGATTTAATTGAAAAAAAATTAAAAATTGACCAATCTACTACAAAAGTCTACCCTTTGTCTCCCACTAAAGGCATGTCCCAAAACGTTTTTGCTACGTCAAAATGGCACGTAAGCAATTATCGAAAATGAGTTGAATGAAAAAATTGGATGAAAAAAATTAATTATATTTTAAACTAACAAACGTTGTAATCCTAGCAAGATCCATCCCAAAATAAGCATACCATTTAAAAATAAATAAATTAAAAATTGCTTTAATTGTGATTAAGAGCAGTGGGAAGGCGTTAATTATCACCTGCATTGAGGGCGTTTTGGACATTTTGCATGGCGGGTAGTAGTTGGGAAATGAGAGCCTGGTCTGCCGAGGTAATGACCTCGTTACCGACATTGATGACAATAATTTTGCTGGCCGGATAGTACGCAAGTACGTTGGATCCGACCCACTGACCCGCAAAGTTCGGGTCGGACGCCAGAGCCGGAATATCTCCATTGGCGGCGCCGATCACAATACCAATCCCAGTATTCGCAAGAGCCTTAATGATCACCGGGTCGGCGCCGTACAGCCGCACCTTCTGGATGCTAGTAGACTTCAAAAGCTTCACCGTCGCTTCCGGTGGCGGAAGGTTGTCGGCAACTTGCCCGTAATTAACACCGATAAACGACTGCGAATCTGTAAATAGCAGTTTTTGACAACTCGGAGTGAGTTAACTCAGTAGCCATAACAGTAACGTATAGAATTCTTAGCTTAAAAAGGCAAAATGCTTTACTGGAATCACTTTGCTGCATGAAAATGATAGAAAGAAATGAACTGAACTTACCTGAAGTATAGAAAGACTGTATTAAAAAGCAAAAGAAGAGGAAAAAAATAAAAGTAGATTTCTGATTCTGCATGCTTGAAGGCATAAATTTAGATCGAAAAACTCTGAACAAAACTTGATAAAGAGAGGAAAATTGGAATATATTAATAAAGTAATGGACTTTGAACAAGACTCCAAGTCTACAACGGTAAAATTCTAGTCGTGGAGAGTGGGGTGCTGGACCGCTAGTAGTGTGTAATAATGGAGGTGGGGCCGGCGGGAGATGGAAAATTGTAACGTTTTGAGATTGGATTATTCTATAAGGGTAATTATGCTTATCTTTTTGGCTCTTTTTTTAAAAAACCCTTCTTTTCAAAATTCGTTTTTAACCAAACATTTTTCTATAAAATAATATTACGTGTAAATTAAAAAAATTTCTTTATTTTTTAACCACATAATCTCTAAAACAATTACTATTCCAAAACTCATTTTTCCCAAACAAGAGTCATATTCACACCACAATTTTTATTTTTTGTACCATAATTTAGTTACATATAATGTTTTTAATCTTTACTCATTATAGCACTTGTATTTCTAATGATTTTTCATGTCATTTTTATCCAAGTTTTTCATTAGTTAACACATTTTATATTTGATAATAATTTTATATCCAAAATCTTGTTGAAATGGCATAAAATAACCTATTTTTTTCAACATATTTTAAAAATAAAAATAAATAAAAATTGAGAAAAAATATTTTCCCCTTATTTCACAACATAAAAATAAAATATTTTGATATAAATCATCATCAAGGATGAGATGTACTAATTAATAAAATGTTGAAAAAAAGAATTCGAAGAAAAAAAGTCAAGAAAATAATTGTTACAATGAACAAAAATTGAGAAGTTTAACTGTAATCCAAATATGGTGTACCAAATAAAAGTTGTTGTGACAATATAATCACCCTTATTGTAAACCCTGGACGGACAAGGGTGTCGGGCCGTGGACATGTAGCATGAATTTTTTAGAATTGGGAAGTGGAGAAGAAGAGGGTACTTGGGCGTATGATGAGAAAATTTATTTTTATCCCCTGTCTGATAGTCATTATTTGAAAAAACAAAACGTTTTGAATGGTGATTTTTAGGAGAATGTGCGATTTAAAATTATTGAAATGTTATAAATTTACGTGCAAATTATTTTATTATGTGAATATGTAGTTAAAAATGAGTATACAAAACAAGAGAGTTTTCAAATAATGGCCATTAAATGGGGCTTAGATTTCGAATAATAGAATTCAATATTTATAGTCACTATTAAATTACTATGTCTATTATTTATTTATTATGTTTGAATTTCGATTAAATAATGGATTATATATATTCAATACACATGTCACTTTAACGGTGAAAGAGTACTTCATGTCAAGGAAGTACTAAAAAATTTTCTTGTGGGTGACATGGTTTATAATTGAAAAATAGGGTAACACAATCATAAACACGAGGGTTGCGCTTATTGTGGGACTTAATTCAACACCTTACGACACGAACTAATGAGAGTACTACACCGCTTGTGTCTACATTCTTGAAGGCACCCCTCTCTTTCAAAAGGATTCGCGACATCTGAAGTCGTAAGTTTTTTCACTTTGTATTGAATTAAACCACATGTTTTATCGTTTGCATGTCTCCGTCAATTCTTTTGAATTTGATTCTTGCAATGATTTTGGAACGAACCTAAACAGCTATGAAAGATAAAATCAATTTTATTATTTATTTATTTCAAATTGGTTCTATATAGTAGGCTTGGTTTGGGGTGGTGGTGGTGGTGGTGGTGGTGGGTAATAGTTGTATTCGGTATATTTGAGTGGCTATAAAGCTCCCGTTTGGTCTTCATTAAATTTATAATACATTTTTCAATCTTCTTTTTAATCATACATTTTTTAATAAAATGATATTTCATGTAAATCAAATTTTTTTTTCCTTTTTAACTACACATTCTCCAAAAAACTACTATTCCATAAATAATAATATCAAATAATGGGATCAAACGAGGGCAAATTTATTGTACTCCACCCATGCTACCCCGAGATATTTCAAGAGATGCTAGAGACGCCTTTTGTAAATCTTGACTAGTTGTTATAGTTAGTAGTAGCCATAAAATATTCTTTTTTTTTTTTTTATTGTCGAGGAAAGCCTGATCAAAGAGTGGAAGAGAGAAGGGACTCCCCAAGAGAGGCCCAAGCACAAAGGAGAATAATGGGATGGTAGAGCAGTCAAGCTCGTACCTCTTGAGCCCGGTTGCCCACTAGTATGTGTATTAGAAAATAAAAATCAGCTGCAACTTAGTCAGCCTAGTAGTCAGCAAGGCATGCACTCTCAAGTACACGGGATGACAAGCTGAACCACAGATGGAAGAAGAAATCTAGAAGGATATAGCATCTTTTCTGTTATATGGGTTTTTTTTTTTTTTTTTGGAATAGAGTAAGTTTGTATAGATTCCCTTGCTAGGCTTAGAATGAGATACACGCAGAAGAATCAATATGATGAGATAATTCTTCCAAAATTCTTGTACTCTACCAGCTCGATAATTTTCCTTTTTTACTTTTCCTTTTCTTTTATGGTATCAGAGCTGGTTATTGCACAACCTGATTCTACTAATCCAAATCCAGTTGAATCTTATAACACTGATATAAATCAACACCCAAATCCAACCCCAATTTATCCCTCACAACCAAATAGTCCATAATATATTGGAGCTAATGATAGCTCTGGATCCATACTCGTTACTCATGTATTGGATTCAAATAACTATCATTTTTGGGCACGTTCGATGCAAAGAGCACTCGTGATTAAAAACAAGCTCGATTTTGTTGATGGAAGCATTCCAGAGCCAAGTGATGTAAACGGTCCACTTATGGAGCATTGGTTGAGGTGTGATGATATAGTCATTACTTGGTTGCAGAACACTATGGTAGTTGACATAAAATGTAGCACCATGTATGCTTAAACAGCACATCAGCTATGAAAGGAACTTGAGCAAAGGTTGGCACAACAAAATGCACCAAGGATTTTTGGACTCAAACAAAGTATTGCAAGCCTGATGCAATACCAAGACAGTGTGTACGTGTGTATTTCTCAAAGTTGAAAACCCTTTTGGATGAATTACTGAATTATGAATCAGTACCTAATTGTTCTTGTGGAGGTTTGAAAATTGTGGTGAACAACCAACAAAGAGATTGGGTTATGAAATTTCTAATGGGTTTCAATGACACATACAAGGGATTAAAAGCTCAAATTCTCCTCATCAAGCCTTTCCCAAGCTTGAATGAAGTATACTCCATCATTCAGCAAGAAGAGAAAAGAAGGCATATCTCCACTGATAGTTTACTTGATGAAACTATGGCACTCCTTGCTAAGGGTAACTTTGATGTGAGAAAACAAAAATCATTCTAGAAGAAGGATTTGTACTATTGCACCTATTGTAAGATAGTTGGGCATTCTCTTGAATGATGCTTCAAGGCTAATCCGAACAAACCATCATGTTCTTATTGCCAAATGCCTGGTCATGCAGTTGGAAAATGTTTCAAGCTACATAGGCATCCATCAGGCCACGAATCAAAAGGGAAAAACAAGCCATCAACATCCTTTGCAAACTAGACTACTGCACTTATGCATCCTTTCTATGAGCAGGTAAGTAACAAAGCTCAAATACCTTTAACTTAGGAGCAATATGCTCAACTCATGGCACTGCTAAAACTACAAACCCATCAAAACTTCATTCTTTCTGTAAATCATGTTCAAACTGTCATTCCAACTCATTTTGGTGATGGTGAGATGCCAAAAGTTTCAGGTGTATCTCTATGTCTCTCTGCCCTTAGCACTAAACTTCCTAATCATTCAGTTGTACATTGGATATTAGACACAGGGGCCACGGATCATATGATTTGCTCAGCCTCTTTTTTTTTACCACAGTAAAAGCTAAAGTTTCATATTCAGTAGCTCTCCCAAATGGTCAGGTTGTTCCTGTCACTCATATTGGGACAGTGAAATTTTTAGAATCCTTCATTTTAGATAATGTTCTTTGTGTTCCGTCATTTTCTTTTAATCTCATATCAGCTAGGAAAATAACAAAGACCATGAATTGTTGCCTCATTTTTCTCCCTGATTGTTGTTTTATACAAGACCTTTTGACTTGGAAAATGATTGGAATGGGTGAAGTAAAGCAAGGACTATACCATCTGATGCAAAATGGAGTGTCTCCTCTAGCCTTGACCAAGAAATTAGCCTATGCGACTCAGAAGGCACCCATGTGTGCTTATTCTGTCTTCAATAATGGTGAAGATTTCGACCTTTGACACCATAGGTTAGGACATTCTACCTATTCCAAATTCAGTTTACCAAAAAACACTACGAGATCCACCAAACAGCATTGCCTTATTTGTCCTTTAGCCAAACTACAGAAATTGTCATTTCCTATCAGCCAACATAGATCAGAAAAATGTTTCGATCTTATACATTGTGATCTTTGGGAACCATGTAATGAGATTAGTTATGATGGTTTTCGTTATTTCTTAGCTATTGTGGACGATTTTAGTAGATGTACTTGGGTATATATGCTGAATTTCCAATATGATGCTAGCACTGTTTTGTAAAGTTTATGTTCTATGATTGAAACACAAAGTTAAGACTATTAGATCAAACAATGGAGGTGAATTTGAGATTAAACAATTTTACTTACAAAGGGAATCATCCGCCATAAAACTTGTGTGGAGACTCCTCAACAAAATGCCATAGTTGAAAAAAAAAATATCAACACATTTTAAATGTAGCAAGAGCTTTAAAATTTCAAAGTGCTATCCCATTAAAATATTGGAGTGATTGTGTTCTCACAGCTGTTTATCCTATAAATAGAACTCCTACACCTCTTTTAGATCACAAAACACCTTTTGAAATTCTTTTTCAAACCAAACAAAATTACACCTATCTCAAATTTTTTGGATGTCTAGCCTTAGCTACTACACTAGTAAATGGAAGACATAAGTTTGATCCTAGAGCTAGGAAATCTATGTTTCTGGGATATCCGTTTGGCATCAAAGGCTACAAATTAATGTATTTGGAAATAAAGAAGGTTTTTGTCTCTAGGAATGTTATCTTCCATGAGAATGTGTTTCTTTACAAGCAAAATTGATGCGGACATCACACCGAAAGTTAATTATTTATTTTACTATTGCTATTGGACCTTATCGTTTATTTTATTTTATTTATTGTTATTGGGCTTATAATAGTGGGTTGACCCAAACCCGTTAGGTTTTCGCTATTTATTGGTTCTTTTCATTATTATTGGAACAGTTGATGATGAAATAATATTTTGCTTGGCGACGGCCTCTTTTCCCTTCCCACGTCTTCTTCCCCCTCTCTTCTTCTTCTTCTTCTTTCTATCCTACATCAAAGTGGTATCAGAGCCAAAACTTGGTTACCTTCATCTCAACTATTCGGTTAAGACGACTTCCATCATCAATCCATACACAATCCATAATCTGCAAAACACCGCCCATGCTGCATCATTGCAAACCATAATCTGCACAACACCACCCACACTGCAAAAACACAAGCATCTAATACCTCCGCCCCTAATTCCACAACCAAGTCCAAACCTGTCGACTGCCAGGCAAAAAACAAAAAAACAAAAAAAAAAAAGAAAAAAAAAATTGCCTACGCACCGCGACTTCATCACCACCAAGAGTAACTCCACCATACCAACGCCGCCGTCCACCCGAACTCGACCCACAACACCCCCACTACAGCCACATCCGCCACAAACTACCCCGCCTACAACCCCCCCTGAATCATGCACCACCACCGTCGCACGNAAAAAAAGAAAAAAAAAATTGCCTACGCACCGCGACTTCATCACCACCAAGAGTAACTCCACCATACCAACGCCGCCGTCCACCCGAACTCGACCCACAACACCCCCACTACAGCCACATCCGCCACAAACTACCCCGCCTACAACCCCCCCTGAATCATGCACCACCACCGTCGCACGTCGACAATCGCCCAGAAGACAACACACCCGTACATCACGTGAAGGTCACCACCAGTCGCTCGCCGTCAGCTCCTCTGCCTGTGTCGAGCCCTCTGTTTGCAGTTGAAATCAGCCGTGTCCAATTGAGCTTGCTTATAAAATTTGGGTATTTCTTTTCAATTTGGGCCTGTTTAATTTTGTAGTAATTGGGCCTATAATTTTAGTATCTGTTTGTGGCCCGTCTCATTTAATTAGTGTTTTGGGCTAACAGCTTAGGCCCCTACTTTTTACTGGTTTCTAAAAAAAAAAATTCAAAAAACAAAAAAAGGAAGTCTGTTTGATTTTCATTTTAGACCTTAGTTTAGACTTTTGATCATTTTGTTTAGTTCATTGTTTGATACTTGAGTCTCGATTTTGGGCCCTATATTTTTGTAATTTTCTTTCAGTTTTGGACTCGATTTTAGGCCTTATTGTTTTTTAATTTACTTTTAGCAGGAAAAAAAAGAGCAAAAAAAAAGAGGTATTTTTTACATTTTTGCAGGTATCTCCATTTGTCCTGCTGATCGGTTCAGTTCCTTCGTCGACCAAAACAGAGATCTCCTGTTCTTTTGGGTTTTGACTTAATTGGTGTTTATCTACGCGGTGCTCAATCACTTCGACGAATAACAGGGAAGCTACTAGTCTTTAGTTTATATTATTGTTTCATCTTCAAATTGCATCAATTAAGTTTTTGTGCTGCGTCCTTTTAATCGTCCCCTACATTTCACGTTCCTAAATCCCTTATTATGTTACATTTTTCACTTTTACCATACATATTTTAATTTCGCACTTTGTTTTAATTCCACGTTACCTTCTATTACGGGATTAAGTGTTGACTAGTATTTGACATTTACTTTATTATTTTACTTCGATCAGCGGTACTAGGTTGCCCTATTTGGATATACGTAATCTCAAAATATAAATAAAAAAAATTTGATCAGGCCGTTATTTTTTTATTTTAAACGAGTTGCTTATTGATCTCTCTATACACTTCATTTAGCTGGTAGTACACTGCATGCAATTGCGTAGTGATCGCCTTGTCACATCTAGTTCTCGTAACCTGACCATGGATCCAACTCAATTTGATATCATCACTCGTCAATTAGCACAATTACAAACTGAGATCGCCGCTACTCGTGAGGAGAATAGAGACTTAGCTTCTAGGTTGTCCACCCTCGAACAAATCCCACGTTTAACTGAAGCTGAGAACTCGGACGCATCTAATAATCGGCATTATCGTCGTCCCCAAGGTGGCCGACAACAT
>CAIGRN010099734.1:7651-19824 GCA_903798345.1 Fraxinus anomala
TTTTTTTTTTTTTTTTTGCATTAATTACAAAATTTGAAGTTATATTTTGACTTGCCTCTTGTACGACCACCATCAATAATGAGGTCATCTCCATGAATCTTAGATTTAACAAGATGTTTCATCTTTTCCTTTAAATATAGAGGATCATAAACTTCTTCGTTTGTAAGAGTATCATGATTAAATAAAATTGTGTCTCTAAAAGACATGTATGAAGCAGGCAATAAGCACGATTAAATCAATCCCAAATCTTCTTTATCATATTTGACCTCTAAGGTCTCCAAATCATGGACGATTTTCTTAAAAGCGGCTATGTGACCCTCAAGAGATGTTCTTGCATTTTTAATACATGCTTTCATTTTCGCATCTTTCATAAAGATATAGGGAGGTCACATGAGGTGATAGATTTAATTGACATCGAGAGATGCTTTTAATTAACTTAGAAACATTGATCAACAAGGATGTGCACACATTTTCATGTTATTTAATTGCATTGAGACGGATTAATAAGGGGGATTCGATGTCTAATTAACAATATAATTTAAATTTACAAAAGCTCATAATTTGATAACCAAAGTTGTTAGTTCAGTTAGTTAATTATAAATTCTGTAAACATGTTTGTTATTCAATTAAAGTTAACATTAAGTGACACTAGATTAAGTATGTAGTCATCTTGGGAACGATACTTTATTCATCACTTTATTGCTTGATCGCGATGTCGTACACTTGTGAAAAACCAAACTATCATACTCATCAAGTACAATCGGATATACAGTACTCAATCGAGAGCATACAATAAATAAAACATGCGATGAAAACACACCATAAGATAATACACAGAACTTTTCAGTTCTTTGGGAGATCGACTGACAATCCAGTTGTAACTGTGGGTTAAATATAAATGCAGCACATATCCAGGGATAATGAGAATGAGAGACTAATGGATGAATACATGTTCCAAAATGCATTCATGTTTTATGGGATATTGACTGACAATCTCAATGCTCATATCTCAAAATTTTCAAATATGTGTGCGATAATTGAATATCCGGGGGTTTCTAGTTATGCAGTTTTGCTGAGGGTATTTCCTTACTCTTTGAAAGATTCAGTTAGAGAATAGTTGGACACATTCCTACCATACAACATCACGACTTAGGACAGTTTGAACCAGAAGTTTTTGAATATATATTTTCTACAAAAAATGATTGCCAAGTTGAGAGATGAGATAACTTCATTCTCATAGCTTTATTCAAAGTGCTATTATGAGGCATGTAAAAGATATAAATGTTTGCTTCAACAATGTCCACAACACGAGTTGTAAAAGCGTCTACAAGTCCAGTACTTCTACATTGGGCTAAATCCGACAAACATGTAATTTTGAATGTGAGTCAATTACAAAAAGGACATCATATCAACTGTATCAAATCATAGAAGATCTAGCATACATACTAGTGCACTATGGCCAACAGAAAGATCAAGTGGAAAAAGAGTTGTAGGGATTCATGAGGTTGACACACTAATAGCTATTTTAGCACAGTTAGCAGCACTAGCTAAAAAGATAGATAGTTGGGCAATCAAGAAAACAGTGAATGCAGTTCAAGCAGTTGGACCAAGATGCAACCATTGTAAGGATAATCATGAAAGTGTGGATTATAATGTGGGGAGTTCATTTATACGGTCAGTCGAGAATGTGAATTAAATGTAAAATTTTCAGAGATAACAAAATAATTCCTATTCCAATACATACAATTTGGATTGGAGAAATCATCCAAACTTCTCTTATAGCAACAATTAGTCTTCTCAGGCGCACCATATCAAAATTCATCACTAAGTTTCCAACAAACAGAAAAGAAATTCTCATGGGAAAAAGCTAAGAGCAAAAGGACAGCGTCATCGACTAAAACACTCTCTAAAATAGCTGAATCATCAATTAAATTCATACAAAAAATTGAGAAAAAATCTTAGGTTCAAAGGGTTGCTATAAAGAATTTGGAGAATCAAATGGAATAAATAGTTAAAGCACTTTCAGAGTGACTACCAGGAGCCATGTCAAGTGACACAGAGATAAATCACAAACATCAAGTAATGGCAATAAACGTTGTGGAAAATGAAATAATTGGGGATTTACATGTGAAAGTACTAACTCAAGTTCAGGCAATTACTACACAGAGTGGGGTTTAACTTCTAGAAATTATGATTAAAAGACAAGTAGTAGTGAATAAAAATATACCTTCCACAGATGATGAGCAAGTCGATAAATCTAAATAGTCAGCAAAAATAGTTTCATATCAGAAGTAAGATAATTCATAGGTTAAGACAATCATTCCTATCAAGACTTATGTGCCTCTTGTTCTCTTTTCCTTAGAGGTTGTAGAAAAGAAAGCTCGAAGAGCAATTTGAGAAGTTTTTGGACGCACTAAGGAAGCTACACATCAACATACCATTCATTAATACAATTAGACAGATTTGAAGTTATGCAAAACTCAAAAATTACATGATATCAAAGAAAATAAAGTTTCCCAAATTTGAAAAAGTGACATTGACAAAAGAGAGCAGTGCAAGACTGCGAAATAAATTGTCTCCCCAACTTAAGGATCCAATGAGTTTCACTTTACCTATTTCACTAGGGAAATAATTTTATTTTAATGCTTTATGTGATACAGGTGCAAATGTTAATTTAATATCTTTATATATATTTAGAAAATTAGGACTTTGAGAAGTAAAGAAAATAATGGTGTCATTGCAATGGCTGATAGAAACATCAAATATCCAAGAGGCAAGGTTGATGATGTACTCATTAAAACTGGAAAATTGATATTTTCGGCTGACCTCCTTGTTCTTAACATAGAAAAAGATTAAATATTCCAATAATCTTAGGTCAACCCTTTTTAGCAACATGTCGAATCTTAATTGACACGGATAAATGTGAGTTGACTTTGAGGGTAGAGGATGAGGAAGTTTTAAAATTACACAATCCATCCAAGTAACCTCGGACTTGAGGTGTGCAACTGTATTGATGAACATGATCCACGAAGTTCTCAGAAGAGAAAACCTAAAGTTGGTTAAATTCTCGATAGAGATGAGAAAGAGAGCTCAAGGTTTGGCGAGCAAAAAGATGATGCAAGACTAGAAATCGCAAGGAATGCAAAGTTGATAAACCCCTATTAGAACCACCATGATTAACTCCACAACAAAGTCTACCTAAAGAGTTTAAATTAAGGGCTTATTGAGAGACAACTCAATTTCTTACCATATTATTTATTATGCTTTATATATTTGCATTACATGTAGCTTGATAGGTCGCATTTGTTTGAGGCATTTTTTTTTTAATAAAAAGGTTATCATATCTATTTTAAGCCGATAGCTAGAGAAAAAAAAATTTGACTCAAAAAAGTAGAAAAAGCACTGGTCACGTTTTTCAAAGCTTAAGGGGCATTTAAACTGTTTCTTGACCCTTATATTTCATTTTCTTCTTTCAAAGGTACATAGATATCAAACGGGAGGAAACTTAACAAGTTGAAGAATGGAATGGAATGGAATGATCCAAAAGCTTACCTTCAAAATCAGACAAATATTCGAGGAGTACATTCTTCCTTTCTTACACGCCCTTTATATTGCTAGATTATAGTTTAAGACATTGATGACAATATCTATTTTAAGTTTGAGATGGAAAAAATATTGAGTTTTTAGTTTTATTATCTGTATGTGATTGTGTGATTATTGTTTCATTGTATAAGAGAAAAATACAAAAAAATTGCAAAAATAAAAATAAAAAATTTTCAAACATAATTTCTTTTTAGTTTTCTTATATGTGTGGATTAGGTAGCCTTGCCAGTAATGATTAATATATTTGGAATTATATATTGATTTATGAATTGTGAATAAGTTACTATGTTTAAATTAATTAATTCTTATCCATATAAAACTTGCACCCTGTTTGATCTACATTCTTACAAAAAAATATTTTTTCAAATTTTATTTTCAACCATATAGTCTTCAATAAAATAATATTACATGCAAATCCAAAACTATTCCTTATTTTTTAATTGTATATTTCCATCAAATCACTATTTAAAATATATTCTCCACTCAATAATGTGCATCAAACAGGATTTTAATACTATTTGCGAACAAGAATTAAGTTTAACATTATAAATTAATGAATTTATTTATGTGCTTGATATATTGAAATAGTAGAACTTGGATGCTAAACCCAAAAAATTACTATGTTATACATTCTTATACCAAATTTAGCATTATTTGAAGGTGATTTAACTGTGTAGGAAGATATGGATATGAATGAGGATTTCATGTGTGTAAATTCTTATTTGGATTGTCTAAGATCAATTGGATGAAATTAGGTAAAAACACTTAAGTTAGAAGTCATTTTTTGAATGAGTATTTAATTAGGGACATTGCACTACATATGACAGAAATAATAGGAAAAAAGTTACCTAATTGCGAAACGTCTTTTCGTAATCTTTATGACTCCAGTAATTAAGCATACAAGGATATCTAAAACCTAGTACCCTAGAGTCATCTGACTTGGGAGTTATCGATCAAAAGATCACGAAAAGCTTAACGGAGAAGTCCGTACAAAAAAAAAAAAAACTAATTTTCTTTTGTTTTTGAAAAAGTAGATGCATGAAACAGAAAACGCATAACATGTCTTGATTAAGACTCAAACAATTGTTTGAGAGAATTAGACTTTTGATAAGAGATTGTTAGCCGAGTTAAGTCTTGAAAGTTGAAGCAATAAAAAATTTGAAGAACCATTATTTTTTGA
Organism: Fraxinus anomala; assembly: GCA_903798345.1. NCBI lineage: Eukaryota > Viridiplantae > Streptophyta > Magnoliopsida > Lamiales > Oleaceae > Fraxinus > Fraxinus anomala. The sequence continues at coordinate 12,435 of CAIGRN010099734.1, forward strand.
AGTGTTAAACTTGCAATTAGTGAGATTCATCTAAACTAGAGAGGATAATGATTAGTATAAAATTATACCCTTAAATTACACCTTGGAAAAAGAGTAAAAAAAAAAAAGGTTTAGGGGTGTGTGAATCTTACAAGTGAAAAAATGACAAATTTGACCATTGATGGTTGTGAATTGAAACAACTTATTATTTTATAATGTTATACTTGATTCTTCACACACACACACACACACACACACACACACACACACATTAGTTTTGCATTGAAGAAGTTGATGTTGATTTGGTGTTGTGACTTTAAAGCTATTTATAAATTTAATACAATTATTCGAGTCCTGAGACAAAACGAAAAATTATCTAACTAAAATGTTTTTGCACGTTTGTTTGTTAAGTTAGATTACTATTTTATTTGAATACAAACAAATGTTTAAGCTTGATAGTATTTGATAAGTGTATTTTATATAATTATTTAGACCTAAAAATATGGATAATTAATAATTCTTTCTATTAATTATAGCCTAATTTATTGTATATTTCATTTATTAGGTAAAACTCGATGATTAAAAATGGAATTGGAAAAAAAAATGAGAAAAATAACGAAAAGTGCAAAAAATGATGAAATCAAAGTTCGAGGACCTAATTGTAACTTTTCAATAGTTGATTCAAATCACAAAATAAAGATTGAAGATGTTATGGGTTCAATTGGATGCCATTAAAAGTTAAATGACCTAGATTACAAGAGAAAACGATTTAACAGAATCAAGAATTAAATTAGAGGATCAAATCGCACATCTGCAAAAACTACAATATGCACCTAGACGCTATCCCTCAGCGCCCAAGTACCACATTGCTGAAAATTCTTATCGAAAGCAGGCGCCATGGTGCCATGTACGTAGCGCCAAGGCACTATGCAAAATGGGATTTTGATGCAGTTTTTCTTTTGTACTTCAAATTCTATTTGGAAACCAATTTTTATACGATTTTGACCATTTTTCAACCCTTATAAATACTAAATGTGGGCACATCATTAAGAATCTCTCATACACCAAACTAAATTAATTAACATCATCAAATAGAGATCAATCCATTGTTCTTGTAAGAATTAAAGGGCAACTACAAGTTTTCAAAAAATTGGAGTTTCAACCTTGATTTTTGGAATGACAACAAGATTCATCAACAAATCATTGAAGAGATTTAAGACTTCAAGATCCCTCTTCTTCTTTTTCATCAATTTAAAATTCAAGTTATGTTATTCCAATTAATTATGATTTCTTGTGATTTTGTAATGCTAAGTTAGGGTTTTAATTACCAAGACATTGGTGAATCCTTATTATGATGTTTTAATGTAAATTCGATAATTTGATGTCCAATATGTGTTTATTCTTGAATGATTATTATAGAATTTAATGATTTTTCAATTACTTGATTACTAATTGTATTTGTTGTGAATTTTATTAATTTCTGGAGAAATAATAGAGTAGAAGGCACCTTATAACAATTATTGTAAATTTCAATAGAGGATAGCAATATACAGCTATACTTTGCATGAATTTTTTAGATATTCTTGCATTTTTAATTCATATTTTTATATTCGCATATTTTATAGAGATATATGAATGTCATAGGAGATGATAGATTTAATTGATATTGAAAAATACTTTTAATTAATTCAAAAATATTGATCAACTAGAATGTGAACATATTGTCATATTGTTTAATTGCATTGAAATGGATTAAAAAGGGAGATTCGATGTCTTAATAATCTTATATCTAAATTTACAAAAACTCATAATTTGATCACTAAAATTGTAAGTTTAGTTAGTTCATTAGTATAAATTCTCCAAACAAGTTTATTATTCGATTAAAGTTAACATTAATTGACGGTAGATTAAGTACTTGGTTCTCAAGGGAGAGATAATTTATTCATCACATTATTGCTTGTTCGTGATACTGTATACTTGCGAAAAATTAAATACTCGTAATTACCAAGGTTAAGCTAAAAAACTCCAGTACAATCAGACGTACAATAATCAATCAAGAGCACATAATAACAATAATTATTAAAAATGTGATGAAAACATACAATAAGAGAATACATAGATCTTTTCTACATGTTCAATATACGAAGAACATCATATTAATGCCAAGTTAATTAAGTAAATGGCTAACATATACAACTAATGCATAAATGACCTTACAAAAATTTTCACCACAATTATCCTATCGCATTCTTCATTTTCATTTGCCTCCTAAAGTGTCTTTTTAAAAGGTAAAATTGCAGCAATAATCCCAAACCTTTCGATTTTTAGCAGACTTTACATTAATCTTTAGTTTGTGCAACCAGATGTCCAAGACTTTCATTTTGTTGCAGTACAATGACAAATGTGAATCCAGTTAATTGACAAGAGAAGTTGATTATGACCAAATTTAAAAAGGGCAAAATGGTGATTTTGTTATTTTAACATAAAATAATTAAAAGAAAAGAAAAGAAAAACATAATAGATATGTTCATCATCTCCCTCCCCATTCAATTCCCCCTCCACCCATACCAAACCCAAACCAAATCAACCATAGCCTCCAACAACTTTAAACGCCGTCGTCGTCACCCACTCTCTCCACCATGGAACAACTTTTTGCGAGATTATATTTCCATGAATATCAAATGACCAGTGGAAATGAACAAAATAAAAAAATGTCTAGTGAAATTTTGCAGTTGGGTTTCCATTCTTTGAGATGTTCAATAATTGAATCACCATTAAGACACGAGTTTCGCACTTAGTTTCAATTAAAAATCTTTAATTCAGCATCTTCAATTCTTTATACATTACCCTAGTGGTTTGTTGGAATTTGGATAGGTTTGTTGGGATTTAGACCAAAAAGATTAGAAAACTAAACCCCTACAAGTATTAATTCATATCTATTAATGGTAAAATCAGTGTCTAATATAGTGACGAGCCCGAGAGAAAATGTCACCAACAACAAAGAAATTTGAACAATCGTCTCCAACGATGGGTTTTAAAAGGAAAAGAAAATGCAGCCTTCATTTTTGAGGATTCGGCAGCCGAATTTGTCAATGAAGCTTCATGTTCTTCAGATGCTTCCTTGGATTATTCGCACTACAAGGCGTCCAATCAGTAAAGATTATACAAAATATTTTGATGTTAATTTGGGTAGGGAAGGCGACAAAGGTAGCTGTGGAAGGAGGCGGCGGCGGTGAACAAGGGTAGTTGATTTGGTTTGGGTTTGGCAAAGGGTAGAAGGGAAGGGGGATGGGGAACAGTGCTATTGTGTTTTTATTTTATTTATTTATTTAATTATTTAATGTTAAAATAAAAATTACCATTTTTTCATTTTTAAATTTGGTCAAAATCAACTTCTCTATTTAACTAATGGTCAAATGGATAGAACCTTGTGCTACAATAAAATGAAAGGTTTGAGACCTTTGGTGGCACAAATTAAAAGTTAAAGGTAAAGTCGGTTAAAAATCAAAAGATTTGGAATTGCTCCCTTAATTTTCCCTTTTTAAAATGTTTTGCATTTTATTTCTTAAATTTTATATATATCCAAGCAAAAGTCACTGATTTTCAAATCAAATATGGTGGATGATTTACAACAGTGAAGATTCCATTGTCAAATCAAATGTGTATACATTGTATACGTATTGGCGCATGCAAAATATGATTATGAAATATATAGAGAAAATACACGCACTGACTATTCTAAATAATTATTAACTTGTACATTAAGAAATTTCAAGTACCTTCCAATGGAGAGATAAATTTCAAGACCCTTTATATGGAAAAGTCCCTTGTCCCGGCTCAATGACCGGGACAGGGGCGCCCACAGGACTTCTAAATAATTATTAACTTGTACATTAAGAAATTTCAAGCACCTTCCAATGGAGACATAAATTTCAAGACCCTTCATAGGGAAAATCCCCTTGTCTCGGCTCAATGACCGAGGCAGGGGCGCCCACCTATTACGTGGGCGCCCCGTCCCTATCCCGGTCATTGAGCCGGGATAAGGAGCACAGCAGCCCTTTATAATTACTTCCCCTAATTTGGCTCCCCTTTTATTAAAATTCATTTTATTACAAATTTATTTTCAATCAAATATTTTATGGAATTAGAAATTTTATTTTCAATCATACAATTCAACAACTTTATTAAATTTATTAAAAATCAAGCAAAATCAAACGGGGACTTATTATATAGGTCCCTTAATAAATTTTTAGGATGTGAAAAAGGTGTTTATTAATTAAATTGATTAGGATAGTTAATGTCAAATTATAATCTAGAATTTGGTTAAATTTTCAGTAGCTAACAGTAAATGAACGAGTCAAGAAGTTACAAAAATTTCAATACATACAAAAATTTCAATACATAGAGAAGTTTAAATTTTTTATATGGACGGAAAACGCTTGCTCATTTAAACGCTTTTAGTGAGAATTTGTTTTAAAAAATAAATAAAGAAATTTTCCAAATGGATTAAAATGATAATTATAATAGTAGTAGTAATAATAATAATAATAATAATAATAATAATAATAATAAATGAAGAAAAAAATGATTCGGTCAATAATTGGTTACAAGAAAGTTCGTAAAAAAAGAATCTATAAATCTCTTCCCAATTACTCGATCGTACAATCATGTTAGTACATAAGATATAAGATATATTTTGTGGAATCTCAAATCTGAAATGTTAATAATTTGTTGTGTTTTCTAGTGATTAAAATCACACTTCTTGTCAATCAAAATATTCAATAGTGATTTTGTTGTTCATCAAGTTGTGTACAAAGTACATCTTATATCTATCTATATATAAAAACGTTCAGGCTTATGGGCAGGAGAACATTTGCCCACCGCCACGTCAATTTTACATTGATTTTTTTCACCAACTTTCCGTCATTTTTACTCACCCCGTCCTAGTTATCACCCCACCCGTCCCTTATGCAATGATTTCTTTTTTCAACTTTCCGTCATTTTTACCCTCCCCTCGCCTTTATATATAAATGATTTTCTTTATTTTTGTCTCAATTTTCGAATATATTATGTGATGTCTAATAGTTGATATATTGTAGTTTTAATACAATTTTAAAGTACTCACGATCTAATTTCTCTCATTCCTAATGACGTGCGAAATGGTCGATCGTAGCAAAAATTAATACTCGTCGAAGTAGATCGTTCCAAAATACATAAACGAATTTACTTATTTTTGTCTCAATTTTCGAGATTATTATGAAATGTCAAATGAAGTCAAAATATTACAATTTTATATGAGAGATAGATGCAAAAAAGTGATGCATCAAATAAGCCGAAGATGATTAATACTTCAAAAGCCCGTTGATCTATTCAAAATATTAAAAAATTGGCAAAATATCGAGAAAATTCCCGCAACAAATTTTCTTATTACATATACCAAAAAGGCTGCTGTTTTAACTTTTAACAAGCTTAATTACCAAGCTTTTTTTTTAAAAAAAATAAAATAAATGCACTTACTCTCTAGAAATAGAAATCCTTCACTGTGTTTGAATCATACCGCATCAAAAAGATGGAATATATGTATAACTTATACACGTCAAACTTATTCCAACCGACTCTTAAGTGGCCTCACAAATCACATGAAAAATAAGAAAAAGTCATAATATTTAGAACTAATTGCAGATGCCCCTTCAAACCTTCTAAAATAGTACACTTTCCCCTAATCTTTCATTCAATGTAACCATCATCCCAAACATTTCAAATCGTTGCAGTTGAGGCCCAAATGACTGGAAACTATTTCTTCTCCGGTCATTTGACCACTAAAATTAAAATATGATCATTTTTTTTAATCAAAATAGATGAGGGTAAAATGGTAACTCTATATTTTATCTCATAAAATAATTGAAATAAATAATAATTATAAAAAAAATTCATTTTTCTTCACTCACATCACCCCACCCCACCCCAAACAAAATAAAAATCCATACACCCACCACCTCATCCACTGTCACATCGCTATCGTCACCATCATCGCCATCGCATTGCTATTGCCACCGCCACCAGGTCTACACGTGTATGTTTGTATTAATGTATAATTATGGGTTTATTGAAACTACTTCAATCACAATTTCTTGGTTGTTATCATCTTGCAATTTCTGTAGCTGTACATATTGATGATCCAAATATCCCTTCATCATAACACAAAATAAAAAAAATCCGTGTCAGAAATATGTCAAATTGAACAAAATAAAAATAGCCCACATTTAAAAATTTTCAAAAAGTTACGTTTTCCATCATTTCTTGAAAAATGTAAGTTTCAACTTGCAGATCTCATCTATGATGTACCCAAGTGAATGTACATTAATTTATTCCGTGCGCATAGGAAAGAAAGTTGAAAAGGATTAAAATGATTTATATTAATGATGGTGCTAAATCCTAAGCATCGACTGACTAGCAATTATTGAAATTTTGTAGTAAATAAGGATCTTTTGTGTAGAAATAGTTTTGAGGATTTTGCAATAGTGGCGGTTTGTGATGCAATGTCTGGGCAAGCGATCAGTGACAATAGCAGTAGCGACGATGGGTGGGGTGTGTTTGGTGGCGGACGGTGGATGGAGGTATGGGTTTTGATTTTGTTTGGTTTTTGGGTTGGGTTGGGGTGGGAGGGGAGGCGGGGTGGGGTGGGGTGGGCGGGGTGGGGGAGGAAAGAAGATGAAATTTGATTTGATTTTTATTTTATTTTATGTCATAAAAATATAAAGTTGCCATTTTACCCTCATCCATTTTGATAAAAAAAGGGTCAGATTTTAATGTTGGTGGTCAATTGACGATAGAAAAGACGATTCTCATCCAACTGGACCTCAATTGCAACAATTTGAAAGATTTGGGATGGCAATTGTATCAAATGAAAGGTGTCAAACTTATTCCAAGCTCGACTCTTTAAGTGTTCTTACATATCACGTGAAAAATAAGAAAAATCATAATGTTATCTTGATTGCTTGACAATTCTAGGTAGCTTAATTATTGAATCGAGGTACCTGAATTATTGAATTTCTTTTCTGAATTCCTAGTCCAAAAATTATTCATAAATTTAGAGGGAGCACTCAAATCACAAGAATCAAGGACTAATTTCTTTTTATTAACAAAGCATTCTCACTATAATTAACTCTTAATTAGACTTGTATTTTCTTTCACTTCACAAATATTCAAAAATGACATGAAATTAGTGCACGTCCTCATCATCAGGAAAGAAAAAAAAAAGGGTTTGAGGGAAGTCTGTAAATCAACCAGCAAGGGCTGATGTACGTGAAATTAGTTACATAATACATGTCTACGTAGAAACTCGAAGAGATTATGGTAAGAGTTGATGTAGTGTCATTTTAGGGTTAGATGGGAACGTGGGGCCTATTCA
>CAIGRN010099741.1:0-11234 GCA_903798345.1 Fraxinus anomala
TATATATATATATATACACTCACACCCCTTGCAGTTGTCGACGGGCACCCCACCCACCTCTGCAATCACCAACCCAACAGTGGTGGCGGTGGATTTTTTAAATAATTAGGCTTGTGTTGATTTGTAGTGGCAGTGGCGATTGTGTTTACGGTGGACAGGGAAGGTAGTGGTCCAATGATGGTGGTGTAACAAGAAATATTACAAATTGTGGGATTGTCGACTACATGCTAAATTTTACAAATGGTGGCTGCAACTTCAATGACTGTAGAAATAGGTGGAAAAAAATGTGTATAAAACATTGTGTTACAAGAGATGGTGGCGATGTAGGTGAAAATAATGGGTGGTGAAATGTGTGTAACACATTTTTACAAAATTTAACATATTACGTAACATAATTTTACAAAGTATAATACATTGTGTTAAAAAGTTTATGATAAAATAATTAAAATAAAAAACATTATTTTGAAAACAAGTAAGTACGGAGTGAGTAATTTTTTTTTTTTTTTTCAGGGTATTTGTGAATTATTCTTATAGGAAATTAGTTTCAGAAGCAGTATATTGGGCCCAAGGAGCAAGGCTGAGTCTCACAATGGATCATGAAGCTCCATTGTAAAATGGTCGATTTGATGTGTTTTACACCTCTATTCTAAAATGATAGAATGAGAAAGTCTCGACTTGAGGAGAAATTAAAACATGTTTGATTCGATACTTGGAAACAATGATTAAAAATAAAGAAACATGATAACGTTCGTCGGCTATTATTTTCGATTCAACATACGAATTATATCTTATAATTAAATATAATGATTGATAAGTATGTTTGGAAAGAATTTATATACGATTTAAATAAAAACACATAGAACGAATTATGAATGAATGTGTAGTATTTGTAGTGCGAATAACAAGCGACTTGAGCTTTATAAACAATTTATAAACATATGAACTAAATATAGGAGATTTGCTCTTTTTTGTTGATCTTGGCTTCCCTTGTGTACATTTTTCAAAGTTAAAAAATAATAAGAAATGAATGGCATAAAATTGTATGAAATCAAGAGTGGTGCAAATAAATAATAGAATCTCCAACCTTCAAACTCAAGATAGATTTGAATAAATGAGCTTCGGTCTGCTTAGTAATGAGCATAAAATAGTTTTCGTGAAGAATTCATTGTTCGAGCTGAAGATACATCAATTTGCGTACTGACTCATACATGAAACACACATAAACTATTTACGATGCACAAGACAAGTATATCATATCATAATAAAGAATGTGGCTAAATCATCAAGTACAAATATAAGATGGTTACCGACCTAGAGAATATGTAATCCAACAAGTCCCTAGAGGCTTCTAATAGTCTTGCTACCTAAATTGGACTACACAAAATGCTTTTCGAGGTGGTTACACTTGCAAAATTAAGCAGATATTGGAAGATACGAAAAAAACAATATGTTCAAGGAAATTATATAAAAAATGTTAAAAACTATATAATTTTCGAACAATGTTGCTGCCTAAATTATGAATTCGCTCTCATCATCAATTATCAAACTGATCCCCTATTTGGATTCCATTTTAAGGCGATTTTGAGAGAAAATGTATTTTGGAATAATGATTTTTTGGAGAACATGTGGTTAAAAAGTAAGAAAAAGTTTTGAATTTATGTGTAATATTATTTAATGGAAGAATTTATGGTTAAAAATGAGTTTGATTAAATTTAAAAAAAAATGGAGCCCAAACAAGGGCTGAATATGAAACATTGCATTGCATCTCAATTTTGACTAGCATGTAAAGAATCAACAAACATAAATTTTAGGATTGAAATAGACACTTTGAGAAGGCAAGGGACTAAAATGAAAGAAATCAGAACTGGAGGGACCAACTTATATATGTTAAAAAGTTGAAGGACCAAGATAAATAAAATCAAGGAGGACTGCCATTCAAGATGATTGAATGTTTGAGGAGACGGAGTACAATTTTGGCGCTCAAGCACCAAGTGGCCCAGGTGAATTTTGCAAGTGGCATTCATGTTCTCAGTCGATTAACTTTGTTGAGAATTAGAAACCATAATTATATTCTATCGAGATTAATCAATTCACATAATGAAAATGGATACAAGAACACATAAGATTTATAACAGGAACATATTTTAGGACTTTATGTCTCTTACTCTTTTGGTTAGTCGCTTACATATGTGGCAAAACTATACTGACAAGGTTTTTTCGTAGCTTGTAATAGATGAATATATTCGTAATACACAACTAGAAATTTATGTTCTTTGTGATTGTGACGCTCTCTCTTTTAGAAGAAAGTTATGAAAATCAAACTAAGCATAGTGAGACCATCACGTTAAAAACACATTTTTCAGTGTATGCTTCTATGATGAGCTTGAATATCTCGTCACACGATGCCACTTGATAGTTTGATTCTCCCATCAACTTTAGCCTTTGTTTGACAACAATTTTTTGAAAATTCTTTTTTCTACGTACTCATTTTCAATCAGACATTCATACAATAAAATATTTTGTACATAAATTCAAAACATTTTTCTACTTTTTAACTACACATTCTTATAAAAATCACTATTCAAAAAATATTTTTTTTTCCAAATAATGATTCTCAAACATTGGCTTAATCTTCATTATTAAGCCAGTTTACCAATATGAATTTGCTACTTGCTTTGGGGGCGCTGCAATGAGAATTTAGCCAGACAAGTCGAAATGAACTAAATTTTGTCATTTTCTGTGGAGGTGGAAAAATACCACACCAACAAAACTAAGCACACGAGTGGGCTCTCTAAACTTTCCTGAAGATGGTGAAATATTATTCGTCTCTACTCCTTATTGTGGATTCTCCACTTGTACTTGCAATTCCTTAGGCCTCTTTCACTTTTGACCCTCTTTAGGAGCATTTCTTGGTGGCTAATTGAAGACGAAAGTCTCGTTTAATGTATATAAAAATCAAAATTTAATAGATTTATATAAAAGTTGATAAATTGTGTGGTTGAAAAATCATGAATTCAATGAAATGCATGGTTAAAATTAATTATTGACCTCTATTAAGATTTTTATAAATTTTTAAGTTACACCAATCATGGGCTAAGCATTAATAGTTTTTCAATATTTTGATTAAAAATCTTGAGGTATTTTGTACGTGACTCATGTGGAAAGTTATTGTTTCTCGTCAAAAATATTTTCTAACGACCGAAGTAGTGAAAGAATATGAAAAATAACATCATTTTTAATACTTCTTAGTAGAAACGTTTACGATAGTTATGCTCATACACTATGATAACATGCAACTTCGAAGACGTACGTGGATAAAAATAAAAGTAATTTAGAGTTTGATTTATGAGTTTTTCTGCATAGATGAATAACACAGAAAGATGACATATTGTGTACACATTAACTCGATCCGATCGAATGGATGATTGAGTAGGTATTCTTTACAAGTATGCTTGAATTATTTTTCATGTAGAATATATTATTTTTTTGGTCTTTGTGGAAGGTAAAAGAGAATTTTGAGCAATAAAATTCATGCATAGTGTAGTTAATTATAAAACTAATGCAGTAAAGGAGGACTATCTGAGCAAATCATACAAAGTCTGACTTCACTTCACTTGATGCTCCAATTCAACCACCAAAAGCTAGCCATTACAAAGCACCAAAAGCTATTTTATGTTTGTTTCTTTTAAGAATGTAACCCCTTGTCTACCTCGCTCTTCGCACTCGTCACATATATATAACTTGTTTAAATCCTGGTTCGACATAGATTCTTTAATCTAATTTTTTTTAAAATTATTTTTAAGCACATATTTATACAATATCTTTGCACGTGAATCTATAACTTTTCTCAAATTTTAACCATAAATTCTATTTTAGTGCCTAATTGATTTAACTAAAAAAACTTGATAAAAAAATTCAAAGTTAAAGCCAACAGTTAATTTGACCAATATTTTCGTTAAATTTTATCAGAATATAATAAAATTTAATTTTTTTTTTCGCAAAACCAAATATTGACTTAAAAGGTCAATTCTTTAAAGTATAATACACTTTCTAATTATTATGCAAAATTTTACCAACATTAGAACTTGTTTTACAGTAATTGTGTAATTCAACCAGTTTTAGATGGATTTTGAGTTTTAGATTTATATTTTAAAAGATCAAACTTGTTAATTGAACAAAGGTCAATTCCTTATGTTGATAAGATTAAAGTTTTTAGAATGGGACCCTATTATTCAATGTGGTACGCTCAATCTAATCATCGTTTATCGAAGCATGTCAAAAGTTTAAACTCGTACTATTAAATATCAAACAGAACATGTTTGATATATTTGTTCTATAACATTTTTTATAAAACATACTTTTTTATCTACTCATTTCATAAAATTCAGAATTACTACTAATTTATTACTTGCACGACTCGTAAAATCAAAATTTTAATTTAGGGCTTGTTTGTGAGAGATTAAAATTGAAAATATAGTCGTTATTAGGTCTCACTCATCTAATAAAAGTTAACAATAACGACTAATTTTTTAATTTAAATCCAATTTTAATCTCTATCAAACAACCCCTTAATCACTTATTGAAGATGCTATTAGACCATTTATATATCATCAATAACTTAACATCACAAGATGCATCTCCCACTAGAAGACTTGTGAAAGAATCTTTGAACCGAAGGACAAGGCCAAGAGACAAGTTTGAAACTCACATTTTTGGTTTCAACTTTCCCATAAATCTTATCATAATGTCGTAGAGGTACAATGATTTTATATTGAAGTACTATCTGGTCAAAAATCATCAATTGGAATCCATGGAAGAGGGATAATTTCATTTTTGTCACCAAACTTTGAGTCAAATCTTTATTAGGCTACTCAATTTTAATTTGTCGCAATTATATCACTGAAATTTAATTTACTCTCGATTTTAGTCACTCCAAAAGTCCGTGTAACCAAAGTTAAATTCCTTGTTTAGCTTCCGCGTCCAAGTAACTATGTCACGTAATCATGTCATGACGGTAAATTTTGAAATGATGAATATATAGAGCTTTGAGCAGCTTCGTTGATTGTTGATTTTTAAACACGGTTTATTTATGTACTTCAGGAGAGGAATTGTGAATTATAAATTATTACAAAATGAGTAATTAAAAAAGAATTATTTCATTGGCATTTTATATGCTAAAGTTATGTTTGATTGTGTGCCTTCACATCTAGAAGTGGCAATAACTTTTGACAAAGGAGCCTCTAAGATTTCAGTCAAAATAATTAGTTATTCTTTTTGAAGATGTTTGAAGCATTTATTTAACTTGATCGACTAGATAAAACTGAATAAAATTGTGAATAAATATCTTATTTATCTCTCACTTTTTAATTATGTCTAAATTTAACCTACTGAATAGCATAAACCTATCATAATGACTTTTTACGGACTTCATTATCTTTTCGAAAGAGTCTAGAAAGTTTGGATATGAATATTTCAACAGTGACACAAGATAACGAGTCTCAATAATAGTTCAACAATAATACAACAATATCGATCCTTTCAAAACAGTATCGACACATTAATTCTTATCAAGACACCACTTCAAGTGAATAATTCAGGAATAGCTTTCAAAAAGAGAAGTAATTATTCCAATACAGGCTTGTTGATTTCAACACAAGAATCAAATTGAGAAAGTAAATGCGTTCAAAATCGTCCATAAAACGCAAGATGTATAAGTTCAATAGGAAGAGCGAAATGAGAAAGAGAAACTATATACTCTTGGTAAATTTCGTGAATCCTATATAAAAAAAAGTTGCATAATCAAAAATTAAGGAGTTAACTCTCTTCGCTTCTCTTCTTTAATCTTATATAGAGAATTTTTAATATTGATTGTGTTTAAAAGTTCCTTTTTAAAAAATAAGTTAAAAGTTACCATCAAAGTAAATATATTTTTTTTAAGTAAAAAAAGTAATCTTGAAATTCATGTTAAGAAAAATAAGTAACTTGAAAGTAAATTTTACTTATTTTTAAGTACATTAAAATATTAATTTTATCGAGTACAATATACAAAACTTGCCGACTAGAAAGAAAATCAAGAAACTATCACTTCACAGACCATGCCAACCACAAATTAGTAATAGTAGCATCAAGCCCCCAGGGCACATCTCCAAGTGGTAAAAGGGGAAGGTGGAAAAACTCCAGCTTTGCTTGAGGCTGTCGCGTCAAGAGTTCGAATCATGAAATATGGATTTGGCTATTGGGTAAGTGCAAGTGTACAAGCAGCATCAACTTTTAATCGAGTCACATCGTATTAAGAAATTTGAAAATGTTAACGTCATATAATTAAGTTTGATGTATGTTTCCATTCGTAATCTTGTGCATTTTCCATGTAATAATTGTTCCACCATGTACTCTTGGAGGCATAACTTGCGATTTACCACCTTCACCAAGACCCGGGGCAGGACACGTGAGGGCTGTCTGGGATGCGGTTCATCCTTTTTAGTAATAGTAGCATCAAATGATTAATATGAGCATTGATTAGACAACGCTATAAAGGGTTAAAACATGATTATGTATAATTTAAAATAACTCTCCCAAAGCTCTAGATTTTGAAAATTCTTTGATCCTTTGTGCAACATGTTGTGCAACTTTCTCAAGTTAAAAGAGTTTTAACAGTGCGTTTGGTACGTTGAATCGAGTAGAGAGAGAATAAAAATTATATTATGCCTGTTATTATGTAGTATTTGAAAGAATCGACTAGGTCTAAGTTTGAGTGGCATCTCATACCTAATTACAACTCATCTGGTAGTCTACGGATAAAAGTACCATATCCATCTCCCTTAACACCCACAGCCAATCATCCGTTCCAAGTTAGGACTCAAAGAACTTACAAATGGGATGTGCGGAATTGTAGATGGTTCAACTAGCAGAGACTCTAAAAACTTAATTTTAACAATGACATCATAATAAGATATGATGATAATGCTTCAAAAGAAAATCGAATTGAAGTACTATGTACCTGATCTATTCTTAGTCGTTCATATTTCAATGCGCCGACTAAATAATTGAATTCTACAGGAAATTTATGAGAATAAAATATCACAAATCTACTTTTTTGGCGATGCATCAAAATTTAAAGAATACGAATGCTTTACTATTTAAAATCATCCTCTCCCCCCTAATTAGATAGCTTTCCAACTTTGAATCTTTTCAAAGTTGTACATGATAAATTATGTGGATCAACTGTAGTTTCATGCATGTTACTATAATTGAACAGTAACTAGTAAAATTTCTTGACAATGATGTTGGCATATATTCCATAAGGCACCTAAAGGTAGTCTACAGTTCATTTTAGGGCATCCATATAGCTTCTAGGGCTCTAGGGGCTAAACTTGAATTGCCTTTGTAGACAACACCGGCATGCATGAAACTACAGTTGATATATAAAATTTAATATGTTTTTCTTCATTAACATTGCTCAGTGTTGCACAATGCGAAGCTTTGGCTTTGCTCGTCCCATATCTTATTTTCATGTTTAACAATACGAATATGCTAGATCACACACACTAGCTGATTAAAATTCTGATTGGATGAATTCCATTGAAGATCCAACTTACCAAATGAGTGAATCATGTCTTAACTCTTAAAAAGTTATTTTAAAAAATCGAAATTTAGAGCAACACATTGTCGAAAATCCAGAAAAAAAGAAGCAAATTGATGTGAGTTGTAACATATAAGGCTTGGACTCTCCTTTGACATATTCACTTTTAAGACGAATACTCAAATCTTAATAATATCTTCTTTTCGTGCTATTGAGAACTGTTTCTTGATCTTTAGTCAAAGCTCTATACATGTTGTCATGTACTTTTTAAAGTTTAAACTTTAAGCACTGGCAGCTCAAAAAATCTTTTTTCATTTTATCGAAAAAAAAAAAGAATCGAAATAAGATATTGACAGTTGTGAACTACGTAGTCTAGATACAAGGGGCACTTTTTAGTTCCATCAGTACGTGACTTATGGTAGTTTCGCCTTTCTACATAGCGTATACTGCGAGAATGATATATCCACAAAGATTTCTAAACCAGTCTTAATCAATAACTCGATTTTGAACCAAGGACATCACTTTTTCAAATAGAAATGGGCATATGAGCAAAACTCAGAATAAGTACAGTTCATTAGCACAGGTTCAGTTCATAAGCCAGATTAAATATACTAAAAGAATTGAAAAAGGGTCAACCTTTTTTTCCTTTTTATTAATTGATTGCAACTTGATATACATACAGATTGAAATATCACTAAACATTTCTTACAAACACAACAGATGCTGCTGCTACCTATGACATGGAAATTTAGGGATGTTAAACCTCAGCTAATCATCTAACAACATGTTTGATACTCTATTGTCATGTCCAATACTGTGTACCATTCATGCATTATTTCTTTAAAAATAAGCTTTCCGTCTTTGTCTTTTATTTTTCTTAGTCTCTGTCTTTTATTTTTTTTAGTCCGAAGGCTTCATAGCGTCCATTCTTCTTATGTTTTCGAAGACTATAGCTTCACTCAGCATTAGTTATTCTGATACCGATGTGGCAGGGAGCTGTCAAAGAATAATCTTCCGCGTATAATCCCACGATCTTCTTCGTGAATACCGTCCACCTACAATCACAATTAGATTTGTCTTAAGATGATTATAGGTTCATAAATGAACTGATATAACATTTACTTAACGTCCAATCCAGGTTGGAAGTGTCAAATATTGAATTTATCCAATGCAGGTTGGCTGCGCAGGGCAGTTTTGGTTGCCACGCTCAAAATCTTTTTCTCATTTCAATACTTGAATTTAGAAGAATATTCATTGTAATATGATCGTAACGATCCCTCAAGAAAATTTCTCATTCTGTCATTTCAAAACTTGAATTTACAGCCACAAACTCCAAACAAAACTTGTTTCAACTCATGCTTTCTGCAAAGGCTATGTCATTTTAACACATAAAGATCAATCAAAAGTGCCTTAAAGCAGATAAATGTATTACTTTATCATGATTTACATCATTTCTACAATACAAAGTAGGGAAAGAGAATATTACCCAAAGATCATCTTCTCCATATCTATTAAACATTGATGCTTTGCAAGTCTCTCGCACTTCATCGTTCCGTGCAAATCTTCCACGTATTCTTTGTCGATTGTCGGCCAGCGTCTTACGGCATGCATACTTGTAACATCACAAGAACATAATCACAACCACATTTTTAGTTCAACCATAAATCCCTACAATGTTTTTCTCTAAACTTCAGTAATTCATGAAAATTTGATTTGTTCAAGTCAAATGATGTTACCTTAATTGTCCTGCTGAAGTTTCTTTGAGATCTCTTTGCTCTGTATCTATCAATCCTTTCTTTCCTCTCTTCTGCACTATACCTCCCTGCTTTAAAATTTGCTTCAGTAGATAATGGACTTGAAGACAATATATTTCTTGTTTGCATTTTTACTTTCATCTTCTGGAAACAGAAAATTTCAAACATAATCAGATTTTAATCGAAAAAAATAGTGTAACATTTTAAGTTAAATGAAGTGGTTTAACGTTGATATCCTATCAGAGTTGCCATATTTATGAAAAATTCTGCAACTGAAGCAAACTGACCTGTAAATCTCCAGAACTGCAAACCCTTCTCATTTGACCAGAAAAGAAACTTCCTTCTGGGAAATTCAGCATTTCATTTTGCACATTCGGAGACTGAAAAGGATTATCAAATCGAGGCTGAAACAGAAAATTCGGTTTATTTTCGAAAGAATTGCTGCTATAACTCCTCTGCAAGAACTTCACTGCAGATTCAGCAGCACCATCATGAATCTCAGGCAGAATTGAATTTCCATAATCCGAAAAATAGTCAAAAGGGAATTGATCTTCCTTTGTTTTAACTTCTAAAACAAAATCCTCAGCATTTGTTGAATGGGATAAGGACAGATTCTCAAACTGAGAAGAGGAAATTTGGTCCAAAGAATTGATTTCATCAAATGGGTTTTTTTCTTGAATCAAATTCAAACTATTTTTGCCACTTTCTTGAATTTCTTGGAAAATATCATGAAAAGGGTCAACCGGAGAATCAGAAAATGGATCAGAAAAAACTGGGTTTTCAAATACAAATAAATCAGAAGACATTGACAAGAACTAATCTCCAAGAACGAGAACTATCTTCACTTTTCTTGTGTGTGTTAAAAAATGCAGTTAATGCAAATTGGTGATGAAAAAACAAAACGTTGAAACAAAAAAAAAACCAGGTGAGGACAATTTAAAGAGGCTGAATTCTTTAATAAGAACCTTCTCCATAGCTGAGCTTGATGACAAGAACTCAAATTTCTCTCTAAATTTTTTTGTCACTTTCCTTCTCACACAGACTCACAGTAGAGAGAAATGGAGTAAGTTGGCCGCCCCTTTGCACTGAAAGCTCAAAACTTGTACTACGGTATAAAAAGACAAGGAGACATTGTGAGAAGTACCTCAACTATTCCTTTTCTTTCAAATCAACCCAACACTTTATTATAATACCCGTAGTATTAAATGAAGGATTTGGTTAAAACTTGACGTAGACATTGTCAATTTTTAAATTTGTGTTGATTCATGAAAATGCTAAAAAAATAGATAAGTTGCTTGATTCACTAGAAATTAAGAAGACTTGTATGGATTTATTGTCATAACCTAGATCAATCTTGCTGCATGTACACATTCCTTTACACTCTAATTTATCGAATTTACATTTGGCACAATTTTATACTACCTTTGACACTTTACACATTTAATCCAATCATTATAAAATTGGCATATCATCCACCTGTCAATCAAGTAGTAAAGGGAGGTGTACAAATAACTTTATTCTTACCGCATCTCTTAATGAGTTTATCACATTACACCAACTAAATTAGTATTATAACACCACTCTGTTACATAATATTATTCAAAAATAAATTATGAATACGTAACTCTAGGGCAGCATGCTAAATCATAAAAATCATCAAAATAACTACAATTTTTTAAGTAGAGATGACAAAAATATTTTGGCCATACCCCGAGTTGCACCCGTTGTGGTACGAGGGAGAGAAAAGTAATCTTCACTTTAACTTTAACTTTTTACTTTATTTTATATTTTTAAGTTTGCATCATATTTAAAAATACTAATAAAAAATATATTTTAATTTACTTTCTTGATGTACCTCCCAAAAATGTCCAATGGGACAAGGAGGACACCACATCATGTTC
>CAIGRN010099752.1:0-22528 GCA_903798345.1 Fraxinus anomala
TTATATATCACGCTTTCCTTAAATAAAACTAATTCACGACACATTAAACCTCTGTTTGTTTGTTAGGGAATAAAATTTAAATTTTAATCAAATCAAAATTAATAATTAATTTTAACTTCTATCTCAAACTACTAAAAATCTGATTTTAATCTACACCAAAAAATGTTAAGTGTCTTATATAAATAAATTAATATCAATTTTGTTCTTTAAAAATTTTTAAAATATGACCTGATTATAAAAACATTCTCAAATTTAGATATAAACAAACATCATCTTAAGCATGGTAATTATGATTTTTCCTCGTAAACCATTTATACAAAAGGTGCCTCAAATTTCAGTTGGGTCTGGGCCTCCCTTAACCAAAAATCTCATCTCAATAACATCACTTCTAGTATAAAAGAAAATTGGGCCAAAAAATCCAGTATTAATTTTGTATAAAAGAAAGCCCCAATTTATGTTGATTAACCAATATTTGTTTGTAATAATTTAAAGGGATAATTGTAGCAAATGTCTCAAACCTTTCAATTTTTTGCGCACTTTACCATAACCTTTGATTTGTGCCAGATGAGATCTCAAATCTTTAATAAATATGTGGCGGAGGTCCATCTAGACAGATTCCATCCAAATCGCCGTTAGTCAACCTGAAAAATAAAAAAATGAGATATTTTGACCATTTTAATGAATGGTATTTTCGTCCATTCAGTAAAATCCCTCAAATACTGTTCAACTTACTGTACATGTCCCTCCATTTCATACTACATAATTGTCTCTCTCTCTCTCTCAACTGCCAGTAACTTTTCAGAGAGGAGAAGGAGATGGAGATGGCCGTCTGTAGATGTGGGTTCCTCGTGGAGATGAAAATTTTATGGACGAACTTGAACCCAGGAAGAAGGTTTATCAGCTGTCCACGGCGTCGGATGAGGGTTGAAGTAATTTCTTGAACTGGTGTGACTCGCCAATGTGTGCACGATCCAAACGGCTGATCCTTGGATTTTTACGGGTTAGGAGGGAGATGGAAGCTGAAATAAACACCCTCAGTTCTAAAAGTCGTAGTGCGTGGAAGACTTAGCTGATTGGATTTGTATGTGGATTTTTCGTGAAATGGGTCTGTACCTAGATCTGAGCTAGGTTTCAGCTAGGATGTTGGGTTTATGTGTTGTTAACGTGGGTTTGTGTGTTACGAATCGTGCAGTCTCATTCCCTAACTTATTCTGTGGTAATGGAAAAAATATGTTAATATGTAGCAGTTCTTCGATATTTCTTTCTTCCCATTTTTTTTCCTTTTTTTTGCTGCGAATGATTGACTCAGAATGAAAGGAAAACTTTGTTTCCAAAACGTTTCCGAGATGGTGCAGCCATGGTCCAAAACCTTATCTGTAAATATTAGATACAATCCCAAACGTTTCCACTCGTTGTATTGAAAGACCTAAACATTGTAAACTAGTTGCGGCGTAAGTCCCATACATCTGAATGAGTTGCAGTTTAGGTCCTTAACATTTTCAGAATGTTGTGCACAAAGATATGACCTTATATAGGTCAACTCGACAAAATAAAATAGTACATGGGAAGTATAACAGCGAATTAAATGACTAAAATGTTGAACATTCATTTTCACCATCAAAAGTCCCATGCAAAAGAATATGGACATTACAAAATGGGTCTAACATGTCAACACATCACAATCAAAAGTTCCATGCAAAAGATCTTGGACAGTACAAAACCAATCTAATCTATCAACAGACATCAGTGAAACTAGGTTCTTTTTTCCTTCCCCATCTTCTTTGCCTGTGTCTTTGCCTGGCTGGATGTACATATTTTTCTCTTACCTTGTGATTTCGTAGGCTGTGATTGCGAACCAGCATCTGCTATTGAACCTAGCTGGGAGCTGGCATCTACAGGCTGGACATTTGTGCATGTTCTCTTGTTATGGTATGTTCCCCCACATCTCCTACATGTCATTTTCATACCCGTTATGGCAAATTTAGTTCCCGCAGGTGATTCAACTTGGGACCGTTTTCTCATCTTCTTTGGTTTGCCCGCCTGTTTCCTTTTTTTTTTTGTGGATCAAGAGGATGTCTACCAAGCTCTGGCCATAAATCAGGACTTGAAATTGGTTGGATGACTGGGTTGTAGTTTCTGAGATAGTTTTCTTTGGTGTAGCATGCATCAACGTATTCATAGATGCCAATGTTCCTTGAAAGCATACTGGAGATTGCATGTGCACATGGGATTCCAGATAGTTGCCATTTTCGACAAGCACATTCCCGTCTTACCAAGTCGACACTCCATCTCATTCTATCTCTGTTGCTAACCTCAAACTTCTGCATACCAGCATAATTTGCCTTCAAATATCTTGCATCTACCTTGTATTTCTCAATTATGTTCATAATTCTTGGACTAAATGCATGATCCCATCTTTGTGCTGCTTCCCTTTTTGTTGTCATCCTCATCATGAGCTGATACCTAATCTTTTCCAACAACGAGATAATAGAATTTTCTCTTGCAACAAGTTATTAAGCAAGATATCACACCTTAAATTCTCCTGAAAATGTGATCTGGTCCATTGCGAGGCAGGTTTGTCATTAAACCAATTGGAGGCATCTTCATTCAATTTTTTCATCTCATTCATCGCAGTCCTCCACTTTGGCACAGTAGTTGCCCTAGCTGTTGCCCAGAATAGAGTCTTCAGAGTGAATGAGGTTGCTATACAAGTGTCTTGCACATTACCTGTGCTCAGCACCTTCGCATAAGAGGTTAAGGAAGTCTACCAATCCCTTCTGTTTATCGGATATGAAGGTCCATGCTCTGCTATTGTTCATCCCAATGTCATTTGTCAGAAGCTGAATGAACCATTCCCAATTACTTCTGTTCTCAGAATCCACCACAGCCCATGCAATCGGGAACATGCAGTTTTCCCCATCAATTCCAACCGCAGCTAACAACTGCCCCTCCCCTCCTTGATCACTCTTTAGGAAGCATCCATCCAAACCAATCATCGGGAACATGCAGTTCTCCCCATCAATTCCAACTATAGCTAACAACTGCCCCCCTTGATCACTCTTTAGGAAGCATCCATCCAAACTAATCACAGGCCTGCACCCAGCTCTGAAACCTTCTTTGCAAGCCCCTAAGCATATGTAACATCTCTTGAATGTAGGCCCCGAACCTTCAATGTTAACTGTATTACTGGGATTTATACATTTGACCTCCTCACCATAGTCCCATAGTATCTTATACTGCTGATACAAGACCATTGACATTCTTCCTTTACCGTCTGAATAAAGTTATTCATCGACAAATTCGGATCTGATCCGAACTTACGTAGTTACTTCTTTGCTAGGAACGCAGAATGCACTCTTTTGTTTTGCCACACCATTGTGCATATGTGTTCATCCTTCAATGTATTAATCCTAAAGCTTTTATCAGACTGCTAGTAGGCATACAACTCACATGGACAGTTGTCCACACACCTCACTCTGAGTCTGGTTCCTTCATTCTTCACATATTTGATGTCCCTAGCATTCTTCACTGAATATTGCATCACCGCATCCCTGAGAGTCTTTATGTTGTCGAACTTCATTCCTGTATAGATTACATCTTATCAATTGTCTAAGGTATCCCATTATTGTAGAAAAAGACATGTACGAAGTTGAATGAGATGTTTACCTATCTGGAATTTGGGATCTTGTATGTCATTCGTGGGGTTAAACCAAACATCATTCCTAGTTCTTGAGTCACCTTCTTCAGGATCACTATGAATGCTTATGAGATCATCTGAGTCCTCATAATCTGTTCCATCATCACCGCCTGCTTTATCCTGATTTTCATCACCATCTGCACCAATATCCAGATGTTCAGTTAGCTTGAAGAACACGTCTTTTTCACTGTCATCTGCAACTGTATCCTCAGGTTGATCATAATCTGGATAACTGAACTCCTCTATGAGTCCCTCTTGAAACTCGTATTCTCCACCAGCAGGGGACACCACATCAGGTTCCACATTTTCAGCATCAGGGGTGTCCACAGTTTCTTCTACACGAGGGACCAAAGGATCTTCATAAAGAGAGGTCACCGCATTAGGCTCCACATTTTGAGCATCAGGAGGCCCACAAGATCTTCAAAAAAAGGTGGCACCACATCAGTCTCCACAGTTTCGTTAGCAGGGACACCACATTTTCTTCATCATGGGGAATCACATCAGGCTCCAAAATTTCATCAGCAGGGAGGACCACATCAGGCACCACAACATCAACAATAAGAACATCATCAATGTAGTCATCCTGCGCCTCACCACCCACATGAAGTTCATTTGCATATAACTCATCAATGTACTCAGACCAATCAACATATGTGGCCACTTCCATTTCACCGCTTTCACTGGCACTCTAAACTTCATCCACAACATATGAGTCGTCACCTTGTATGCATTCATTGTACAATATCTAATTCTCCCTTTTCCTTCACTTTCTACAAAACCCCACCTGTCTCAACATCAACAACTGAAATATCATGCCCTACTTTGTCATCCCATGACAATTCTAACAATTAAACCACAGGCAAACACCACAACTCCGCAATCCGCTTCCTACCAAGCAACTTAACTATATTCATAAAGTCGGAATCCCTCACCAGCAAAAATGATGCCTTATTGAATATTCTCTTTTCAACCTTATAAAGATATCTCATTCTCTCAAAATATCCCAACATCTTCAATGCATTGTCTAGAAGAAATTTATTAAAGTAATCAGGGTTGACATAGTTCAGATATGCTACCTTCCCATGCTCATACACAAAATTTCGCAACTTGGCGAATAATAAACCGTCATAGTGTAACTTTATGGTGAAACAAGTTGATTCTTCCCCTGTAAAACAAGTTCAATACAAATGATTATTATTACTTCAAACCCTAGTCACACATTACGAATGCACAATGTAAAATAACAGCGATTAGACCGCTTATGCTCCATGAAACTCCAAAAAATAGTAAAAAATTGGGAAAATTGCACTTCATGCAACTCTTCGACGCTTCTAGAGTATCGATTTTTTTCAGAAATTTCAAAACACAACAATACTCACTGTACACAGGTTCGGGAAGATGGCCTCGTATATACAAGCAATATTGTCATCTTTTTCGTAGGATTCATGGGTTTTTTTCAAACATTGTGCTGGGTAACCGTTTTCGTCTCCCTGTCTCTATTACGTGAAAAAGCAATGTCTTGGAACTGTTCACATTCCAACGATTTTGTGTATTTGAGGGATTTTACTGCATGGACGAAAATGCCCTTAATTAAAATGGTCAAAATATCTTTTTTTTTTTTTTCAGGTTGATTAACGGCGATTTGAATAGATTACGTCCAGATGGACCACCGTCGCATATTTATTAAAAGTTTGGGACCTCTTCTGATACAAATCAAAGGTTAGAGTAAAGTGCGTAAAAAATTGAAAAGTTTGAGACATTTGTTGTAATTATCTCTAATTTAAAATTTAAAATAAAAATACTATACCAAAAAGTAGAGGAGCTTTTTAAATTCATTATTTTGAACTTGAAAGTACACTCGCTTTCAGAATTCAGAATCTTTGTTTCTCCATCTCACTTTTCTCTTCAAAACACAGCCTTAGCTTCTTTGTGGTTTCTTTAATCAAGCAGGTACGGTTTCACGCATCCTTATTTAAATTCAAATATGCATTTCTGATGTATTCGTACTGTATTTATACCTAGATTAATCTCCGTATGCGTTTGCTGTTGATTTTTCATCAGATCGTTTTATCTTTGTCATCAGATTGTTTTATCGTTAGCTTAATTTTGTTTAGCTCCTGTCCCTGTATCTTTTTTGGTTTTCTGTAGACTGTAATTATTCAGGGTTTTCGATGGTTCAATTATTTGTTGAAATTTTTTTGGGTTACTCTTAGGTTCTTTATGTGTGCTCTTCTTGTGCATAAAGGTAAACTTGAGGAATTTTACTCTCCTTTACAATTTACAATGTTGAAGGATAAAACTTTGAGCATGAAAAAAAAATAAAAAAAGCAATGAATATCATTAATCAACTTCTGCTAACCTGAATTTGATTAGGGTCTAGTTTTTTGCTTAGACTGCTTATTGCTATATTTTCCTACTTCATAGATCTTTAGTTATTGTGAACTTTCATTGCAATGGCATTTCTTTCTTGGTTATTTTTTGTTCCTTTCAATGTTATATACTACATGCTTCATTAATCAGGCTTGAGGTAAGGTGTATTTGTCAATTTTGTTTTAGAAAAATATCATGCATTCCATAGCATAAAATTGGAGACTCAAACTTCGAGTTAGAAGTGATTGCATTCAAGGATGCAGTAATCTTTCACGACTTCCAAATTGTTGCCTTATTCTATGCCACTTAACATATTGTATTTCTACCAATGATTTATTTATTGTAAAGGATTTCTTTAAGAAAGACCACTGGAAATGGATTCTGGCCTCCGTTTGGGAATGGCTTAATTTATAAATAGATAGAAATGAGTGGTGGATAAGTAGATAGTACTTGTGGGTACAAATAAAAGAGACAGCCTATAAGGATAGAGGATGAGAGAATTAAAGAAAAAGTTAGAAAAGAAAAAGATCAGACAGACCTTTTATATCATTATATGGTTTTGTTCACATGTGCAAGGGATGTATGCCACTGTGTTGTTAATGATATTAATCTCATTTGTTTAGGTACTCTGTCCACTGGGGTATTACTGATAGAAAAATAAAGAAATCAAGGGGATTTAAAAGCAATTATAGCGAATTAAGCAAAACAGCTTTTTTCTTTTATATAGAGTGATGTCTAGTGAACATACGAATTTATCTTTTGTTGTTTGGTAAGTGGTACATTCTTCTGCGCTGTTGTTTCAAGGGTTGATCCTGCCAGTATTTTCTTTTTAATTATGTATATGCAGATTCAGTTTTCTAATTGTCTGTACAAGTGACATATATCTTTACTGTCATCAGGAACATGTGATACCTCCTCTGTAGGATAAAAATTTACACTTGAAAATGGTGCTGGTTAAATTTATGGTGAACTAGTCCTGATTGAATGGCAAATATTTAGTTCTTTCTCAGCAATTCTACACAGTAATCCGTTAGCTGTCTGAGTGCTTTATCTGTTATGTTTATCTCTTAACGAAGATGGCTGTAGATGTTTTTCTTTATTTCTTTGAGGATTCTTTTAAATATTATACTCATTACCATTATTAAATATGTAGGTACCATGATTAAGTTGTTTAAAGTGAAGGAAAAGCAGAGAGAACTTGCTGAAAATGCCAATGGGAAGCCTCCAGTCAAGAAGCAAAGTGCTGGGGAGTTACGTCTTCATAAAGGTATTTGGTATCATCGGTAAAGAGGAATGTTTAGACTTTAGAAGGTTAGAAATCTGTATGAATGAAGAGTTTAATCTGTTGACCGATGTTGCAGAATTAACAAATAGGATAAATTAATATATTTTTGAATGAGAAATGCCACCAGATATTGTGCGTTAAAGAAATAAAAGAGGGAGAATTTGCCTAATAACCTCGTGGTGATCTGATAAAGTTCAGCATGGGATTGTCAGTGAAATCTTCATCGCTTTTTGCTGCTTTTATGCTACAGTAGTGTGAAATTTCCAATCCCATAAAGGCGTGAAATGGAGAATAAATTGATAGGTTTAAATTTAGTCAGAGAAGAAATGGAGAAGATAACAGAGAAAAGATAGAAAGATGAGAAGAACTGAACTGTTAATGCTCAATTTAACAGAGAAGAAAAGGAAGAGGCTTTTGGATTTTTCTTTTTTAACTCCCCTCTCTATTAACACTGCTACTGACTATTTATAATAGTCTTACACAAGAATGAATAAACTATGCTAATAATCAGGAAACAAGCAACCCACTAAACTAATCATGGCTATATTAAGGGAACAACAAACTGACAAACTAGACTAATTCATCCATGTTTCCACTTCCAGCACCATCCACTTCTCCACTTTAATCTGATGCAGCAACCAGATTGTTTGTTTGGCACGTATCATAAATCAAAGAACTTTAAATGGCGGCACTGAACAAAAATGTTATTGGAGTGTTGTCGTCGTCAACAGCCAAGTTACTCTCTTTTCATCTCTTCCTGTCCATACAGACTTTCATTCTGCTAAAAACTCTACTTGACCACTGATTTAGTGCTAGTTGATGTCACCTATCATTGTTTTTCTCTGAAGAGATTTGAAAGCTGCTTAAATTCTCCAAAACAAACCACTTTTGAATTTGCCTGCCCATTCCAGTTTTGAGAAAGTGAGGAATGAATCGACCATGACACTGTGCTCTAGTAAATTTTTGTATTTTACTTGAGAGAATGATTTGACTGACTATTTATAATAGTCTTACACTCGGCTAGAATGAATAAACTATGCTAATAATCAGGAAACAAGCAACCCACTAAACTAATCATGGCTATATTAAAGGAACAACAAACTGACAACTAACTAGACTAATTCATCCATGTTTCCACTTCCAGCACCATCCACTTCTCCACTTTAATCTGATGCAGCAATCAGATTGTTTGTTTGGCACGTATCATAAATCAAAGAACTTTAAATGGCGGCACTGAACAAAAATGTTATTGGAGTGTTGTTGTCGTCAACAGCCAAGTTACTCTCTTTTCATCTCTTCCTGTCCATACAGACTTTCATTCTGCTAAAAACTCTACTTGACCACTGATTTAGTGCTAGTTGATGTCACCTATCATTGCTTTTCTCTGAAGAGATTTGAAAGCTGCTTAAATTCTCCAAAACAAACCACTTTTGAATTTGCCTGCCCATTCCAGTTTTGAGAAAGTGAGGAATGAATCGACTATGACACTGTGCTCTAGTAAATTTTGCATAAAATGAACTCTCTTACTAAACGCAAATTTTCTCTAGGGTGTTTAGTGTCTCAACATTGTTCTACATGGACTGGATAGCCTCAGGATAGCAAAGTAGGAGTGGATAAATGTCCTAAACAGGTGTCTTTGACTGGACAACTTTCACTCTCTAGAATGCTTGAAAGTATTGTTAGTTGGTACCTCAAGTGAACATGGCACTGAACTGGTGTGCTGGATGAGCTAATGTCAAATCAAGATTCCCTGTTTGCGAAATTGAAGTGTTTTATATGGTACTGCCAGCTTGCTCAACCTCTGGACTTGATTAGGCTTTCACCGAGAAGGGTGAGCAGGAATCGGGTTGACTTTTAGGCTATCTGATTGTCTATAGATTGACTTAGCTATTCTTGTAGGTCATTTTCTCCTTATGAGAGTCTGCACACTACCTTTTTCTAGTTAATGCCTTCTTGGCCTCTTGTGGACCTCGATGATAAGGCTTGGCAAAGTAGTATTCAACAAGTGTCAAACATATGTCGTGTTTCAATTTCACCTTCCAGATTGCCATTTGACTCGTGCCAGGTCATGTAGGCTGGACACTTGTTGCCATCTATGTGGGTATAAACATCAGCTTGAGTACAAGAGTTGCCATGATAAGTCTTCAGTTGTCGTACTTGACGGATGCTTATTGAATGCATGTTATTCACTATTTGAAAATTAGAGTTTATCTTTAACTAATTTCAGCCAAGTATTGAAGGGGGTGGAGGAATTTATATGTATCCTAATCCCATGCTACTTGAATTAGAGTTTGTTAATAACTCTAACTTCAACAACATGCAAGTTCGGCCAGAGTGGAGAACTTGAATACAAATCTTTACATTCTTAGTAAAGACGAGATTTTGTTCCAATTCTTACCGTTGCAACAAGGATTAGCCGCCTTTTTTGACAATTTTGTCTCGCAATGGGACCCACTTATTTGAAAAAAAGGGTCAAAAAATGCATTTTCCACCTTAAATAATGGGAAACAAACAGGGGCTAATTGTATTTCTAATTACAGACAAACTTGGCCATAATGAATAGATAGAGAGAGCTTCAAGGGTGACATTTTTTTTGAGAAAAATAAATATACACTGGTTCTTGGTGCATAATTTTTTCCAATATTTCCTTAAAAACTCCATTAATTTAATAGCTTGAAACCGGAAAAAGAATTGGTCTTGAATTGCATAAGGTGCCCTCGTGCCAGAGTTAAATAAACCATGACATTTGTCAGAACACACCTTTGCTTTTGGAGTTCGTGCAAAAAATTAAAAATCAGTCTCCATTCAGAAGATTTTAGAATTGATCAATGTTCTGTGTCAGGTGTAATTCATCCGTCCCTCTACAATCTATTAAAAGCATCTTCATTACTTCAGTCCGTTGCATGCTTGTTGATGCCAAAAATAACATCATTGAAACATATATGTCCATGACCTGGGAAAGAAATGAAATTTTATAATTCTTGATTTTTAAGATATTCATTGGAAAAAACTTATATGACTACAAAACAGAAAGACAAAGGTGATCTAAATAATTTTATCTACCACTCAATGAGAAAGTAGTTTCCATGTTTCAAATTCATACTCAGCCCCTATTTGACACACATTCTTTCAAAATTCATTTTCAATCACATATTTTTCAATAAAATAATATTTTTCATCACATCAATGACTTTCCCTACTTTTTAACTACATATTTCCCATCATATCAGTATTTAAAATACATTCTTTTCTCAATAATATCCATCAAACATCTCCTCAATTTGCATGCTAAAAATTGTCTCAAAGAGGGAAATAAGGTAGCACGTGCATTAAACACGCACAAGCTTCAATGCTTCATGAATATTTATATATTTGTTTAGTGTACCAAAATTAGAAAGGGATGCTTATGTGTCTAGCGTTGTAAAGATCTTATGTATTCATTAAAAACACCATCAGTAAGGGATGTTACACATACTGCATTCTGGTATGACATCCATCCATAACCTTGAAGCTAAAAGTATACAATGTTGAGCCACTCTATTTAAAACCTTAAGCTATTATAGAGGATCACATGTATATCATTTAAATATAGTCTTCAATATGCCCTCTCACGTGTAGGCAGGTATCATTTTTTCGTCCCCACAAAGCATGACACGTGCACCATATGAATCTTCATTTAGTATTCTTGCTGGATGCATGTCTACACTTGCTCACTCATGACGTATTGCAGCTTGCATTAAGTACAGACTTGAAAGCTGGAAATTGCTTTCTCATGATGCGGTAGGAGAAAGTTTTTTAATCGCTTCTTTTCTACCGAGACGTTGCTGTCATAGTAGATTACTTTAATGAGTCTTGTTGAACCCAAAACCGACATTAGGACAGAGAAAAAATAGTTTGTTTCCTTTGACAAATCTTGTCAATACTCTTTTTCCTATTTGCGTTTTAACATGCTTTAGGACGAAATACAATATGGAAAGAAATCTATGCAATGGGTGCTGGAGAAGGGATTCCTTTACAATGGCGTGAAATAGCAGCTCTGCAGTAGATTTCAGGGTACTGAATAGTGCTCTCCTTAAGACTTTATTTGTCCCTTACAAATGAGTACACACAGGATCCAAATAAGCCTACAAGGTAAATTGGAATAAAAAAAGATGTTTATTGGCATTTATGCACTAACGACAACAAACCGAACACCGTAGATGGAAAGAATGTATATGACAGTCTTTGATATCCGGTTCTGCAATATACCTAACACCAGGAATTGTTTTATAGAAAATAAGAACTTGAGAATAATAAGAGAAGAAAATACAAGAGGAAGAATGCAAGATTTTCATATATATTAAAAGCTAAATCATAAATCTCTTCATAGATGTTAATACACCCATTCGAATAGTTTTAAATCATCACAAAAGTCCCAACAATTCATAATTATAATTGCATAACTGAATCCATGTGAAATAAGGTAATACCTGGAAATAACATGCGTTCTTGCGCGTATATGGGACGGCACCCAGAGCATGTAGGAATACCTGCATGCTGCAGCCAGGTCGCCCACAAGCTCAGGGCTGTCTCCGCTAATTCCATGGCTGCTCCGGCTAGTGTTCCTCCGTCCATCATCTCGAACTTTTTCCGGATGATTCCATGACTCCTGCAAACTCTTTTAGGCATCCTACTATGTCAAAAACTGAAATTATTAGAAAATCTTCCAATACTGGGAAGATAGTGGCTGCTAGATGAATATTTTATGTTAGGTCGAGAATACAAATTAGGCGGTTAAATAAGGCCTATGTAAATACAAATTAAATTAGTAATATATAAGCCTCCTTTTGGGAAGAATTTGATTATATTTTAGCATTTACATATTATTTTAAATTAATTTTTTGTCAATTGCCTTTTCTAACCCAACAGGTATGTTTCTTCCTTAGTGACTGTCTTTCATTGTCTTCATTCTTCAATATGCTACCTTTTGTTATAGAACTTTCCATGTGGCCCTGATCTTATAATTTATGTTAATTTATAGACAAATTTTGTTCTTATATATAACCTTTTTAGGCATTTCCTATGCAAGTATTTTTCTCTTGATTTTGTAATAAATGAGTTATTTTTGAGAATTTTTCGGCGTTTGCAAATTATTTTTAAGGGAGTTTTAGCACTTTTCTTTTCCTCTCAAAAAAGTACTTTCCCCCATAGAGAATGTTTTTTCATGCTGTTAGGTCCTTAATTTGCTCCTGTTTGGCACTTTGTACAAGTGACCCTTAAGCTTCCTCCCCCACAGGCCACCCTCTTACCTCTTTCTTTCTTTACACTTTTCTTCATATTTCGAGGAGTTGAGAAATAACATCTTCTTTTATTCCTCTTATCTGGTATTGTAGATATAAGCGAACTGAATCTACCCAAAACATGTAGCATATCGTTCCCTAATGGTAAGGACGACCTCATGAACTTCGAAGTTACCCTCCAGCCTGAAGATGGATATTATCTGTAAGTATATCTTTCCTGTTAATGTTTGCTGTAATCTGGAGCTCTTGATAACATCAATTAAATTCACTCCACAACCGTTGGTCATAATATATTTTGCATCGCACATTTGAATTATTCGTCTTTTTCCATTATTGGTATCTTTCTATCTTGGAGTGGACCAAGGCATCAATCTGAACTCCAGGCCCTATCGCTTCGAAATAAATGCTTCCTTAGCAGTTTTCCGGAGAAAAATGAAACCTTAGAAATTTGAAATGACGTGGAGTGTGAATCCACAATGGACATGGAAGATTTATTACAAAACTTATAAACTATGAATGATCATAGTTCCTTATTAAGAAATTTCTTAACAAACTTGAATTATAAGGCCCTTTGGGATAAAGCTTTATCCCCAAAGACGGTCTTAACAGTTACATCACACCACATGCTTTGAATAGTTGCTCATTTTCAGGGGTGGCACCTTTAATTTTTCTTTCCAAATTTCTCCCATCTATCCTCATGAGGCACCAAAGGTGAAGTGCAAGACGAAGGTAAACGCACCCGGGATTTCAATCTATTTATTGACTAATGTAGCGAAGCTCCAGTGATTAAATTAATCTTGCCCGTTGCAGGTGTACCATCCGAACATTGACTTGGAAGGAAATGTCTGCCTTAACATTCTTCGAGAAGACTGGAAGCCTGTGCTGAACATAAACACGATTATTTATGGCTTGTATCACCTTTTCACGGTAATTTTTACTTTGGGTGCAAAGGAAATTTAAAATTCATGGCTTGTTATTATCACCAACTAGAGCTTCTGTATACACAGGAACCAAATCACGAGGATCCTCTCAATCCCGATGCAGCTGCCGTGTTGAGAGAGAACCCAAAAATGTTTGAATCGAACGTGAGAAGGGCAATGGCTGGTGGCTATGTGGGACAAACTTTCTTCTCTCGCTGCATGTAGTGTGTAAATTGGATGCATATGTAAGTTTGCTTTTCCTGCAGTACATTTTGACTCTGTTACAAATTTCATAGGAATCCATGTGATGTAACTGATACATTCTGTTTGTTATGTAATTTTTTTTTTTTTTTTAAAACTATTTTATTGTTAAGGTTAGCACATTGAACCTCTGCATGTATACACTGGTTACTCATACATTGTTGTTGGTTTATGGTTCCGATGTTACCATTCTTGTTTATATGAGCGTTTTTCATCATAAAGAAATGAATAAAATCATAAATTAACAAGAAATGAGGTGGAATCCGCTGCTGCAGATGGGGACCACCTAGTGAGGTGGCAGCATCTGATTGGGTGGTTGACCAGTTAAACCCCGAGGACAGAACTTTGGTCAAAATCTGCCCCACTTTACAAAGAAAAAGGAGAAAATTGCATAAACCTTTTCTTAAAGTTTATGACAATTACATAGATACTCCTCATATTTTAAAAATCTTAGAAATCTCCATTGAGGTTTAGTTTTTGTAACAGATATCCCACAACATCATCTAAAAGTAAATATATATTTATATACCATTTTAAAATTGTTATATCGTTCTATTTAATTATGTATTTTCCTTTTCTTATTTCTTAAGTACTTTTTCATACTTTTCATTTAAATGAGAATATTCTACTTTAAAAATACCTTTATGAATACCGTTATAAAAATATAAAATTATTAAATATGATTTTTTTTTTAAAGATTGACAAATAATTAAAAAAAATTAACATAAGTAATATTTTGAATAATTTAACAAAGCTAGGTAAAAATTTCAATGACATTATAAATATTGTTATAAAATTACTAAATATGAATTTTTTTTATTAAATACGATTGACACGATTTCCAAATCAACACAAATAAATAATTTTGAATAATTTAATAAAGCTAGTTGAAAATTCATTAAGTATTTTATATTTCTTGATTTATTAGCACTTTCTCTATCCTTTTTTTTTATATACTCTTTAAATTTGTTTGTATAAATTAGAAAGAAAAAACAATGAAGAAAACAATATGGATAAGTATTACCTAAGGGAGAAGGAAAACTGAAAATAATTATGCTTAGAGAGGAGGTTACTTAAATTTCTTAAAATGGAGATGATCTCTCTATAATTATCATAAACTTGTCCTGATATTTATGTAATTTGCTCAAGAAAAAATACTTGTCCTGTGACTTTCTTTTGCAACAACAATACTGAGATTTTAGAGCCCAACTGATTTTCTGGCAGCTTTCTCCTTTTCTTTTGTCAATACCCTCCCTCTTTACTCACCTTCATACTTCATACTTCAAAAAATAAAAATAAAAATTCAAGTACTCTCGAAGTCGATTGCTTCTCGCACTCTTACAAGTGCGCCAAAAATTGAGAACAATTTTGCTACACTTACATAATAATTGACATATTTATTTACACTCTATGATACGTCACACAATTTTGTCATTGATTTTAACAACATTTAAAATAATCATTGGTCTCGAATGTACAAAAACGATGCTTAATTCAATTGAGAATGGTATCATATTATCTTGACATATGTAGTTTATGACCCAAATAAATATTCATTTCAATCTTTGACATGAAATATTGGGATAATTGCAGCAAAAGTCTCAGACTTTTGAAATATTAGCAGACTTTTCTAAAACATTTGATTTGTCGCAACCTTCATTCCTAACATTTCCAAATGTTGCAGTTGAAGTCCTTTTGGACAGTTTCCATCCATAATTCTTTGATAAAAAATTTAACTTTGACCACGTTCTTAATATTTTAAAAATGAGCAAATGAGTAATTTTCCATTTATCACATTAAATAATTAAATACAAAAATAAGAAATACAAAAAAAAAATAAAAAAATAAAATACACACACACACACACACACATTATTGTCTTCTTCCTCTCAATCCTCACCCACCCCCACCTCAAACCCAAAATCCATGTTCAATTCCATTTGATTGTAGGTCGATATTCTAGCTGTGAAGGTGTACAGTTACTCATGTTACTATATATTTGCTTTCAATTTTATGAAATTACTTAATTTGGCTGTCCAGCAAGCAAATCAAAATACACTTCGAGTGCTACATTACTTGACAAGGTAAATCATTTTTTACTCAAAGTCCCTTCTTTTCTTTACTTCTTTTTAAATCGAATCAAGTTTCCATGGTCATTAGAAACTTAAAAACAGAAGGACCGAAAGAAAGGCCTTTCCTCTGCATATTTTCTTTAACAAAATGTGGAAACTAGGACTGCAAATGAGATTCTACTTGTCTATCTATATGCCATGCTATTGAACACCTTAAAGAGGAAGCAAAGTGACCCAAGAGTATGCGCAGATTTAGAGTGAGAGAGGATTTTGTGGTGAGATTAATTATAGAGAGAGAAAAGAGAGACTCAAAGTTAATTATTTTTTATTTAATTTTTTTATAAATGAAAAGTTACTCTTTTGTCCCTTTTTAAAATTTAAAAATGTGGTCAAAATTAAATTTTTTGGTCAACTGCCAGAATTATGGATAAAAATTGTCCAAAATGACTTTACCTGCAATATTTGGAAAGGTAAGGGTGATAACTGAAATAAATCAAAAAGCTTGGGAAAAGTCTGCTAATGTTTCAAAGGTTTAGGTCTTTTGTTGCAAATTATCCATGAAATATTCTCTGATCCCAGGCCAACAATAACTGTTCACTTTATAGATTAACACCCTCACTTTGTGGCTTTGTGCCAATCTCAAGTCCCCTTATTTGTTGAATCAAAAGGGTCAAAAGAATCAGGCGGGTCCACTCAAAATCACTCAGACAGGAAATGTTTGTATATTGCATTACACTGTAAACATCCTCTCCAAGAAGTTTATCTGTCAAAATTCATGCACATTGATATCCCAGAACACATACAGATTCTTCCAAACTTGTAAAAGGCAGGGGGAGCGTATTCCTCGTGAGTACTGCTGTCCGAGCAACCGAAATATACGCTACTATTACCTACACACCCCCACTCCATCCCACCCCCCGCATATATATACGCACACACAGAGAGGGAGAAAATATTATTAATTTTTTGGGTGTGTGTTTTAGGAAGAGAAAGCCAAGAAAATGATGTGGGAAGCTGGAGGATCATCAGCATCGTCTTCAGGAGCTGGTGGTATAGGAGGTGATGGAACCGGCGGCGGCGGTGCAGGGAGGAGGAAACCATCCTGGAGAGAGAGGGAGAATAACAGGAGGAGAGAGAGGAGGAGGAGAGCAATAGCAGCCAAGATTTATGCTGGGTTAAGGGCACAAGGGAATTACAATCTGCCAAAACACTGTGATAACAATGAAGTCTTGAAAGCTCTTTGTGTCGAGGCTGGTTGGATCGTGGAGCCTGATGGTACCACTTATCGTAAGGTGAACTTTTCTGTTTTCCCTTTCTTTTTCTTTCTATATATCTGTTTTTTTTTTTGTATGATAGATATGTGGATCTTTATTGGTTACCTAATCGAATCTGCTTTGATTTGTTTAGATCTATAGATTTTGGATGTGGGTTTCCCTTATTTGGATTAAGATTGCCATTATTTTGGTTATACTTAAGAGGGTTTGATTTTCCTTAATTTGTCAGAGTTTGAATTTGGTAAAATTAAAACAAGATTTTTTTTTTTTCATTTTATTTATTTTTAAGCGCATTTTTTTGTTCTTATTTCGATTTAGTTGTCTATTTATTGTAAAAAAATTCTTTTATAAGTTTAATCTTCCTTTTGTGCTGGTATTTATATAATTTAATTCCTCAACAGAAGTATTGAATTAGTTAATTTTTGGAGCTTAATTCAAGAACTATTTCCTTTAATCAGGCTGTGGTTTAGAATCACGTCTTTTCTAGTTGTAAAATTTCTGAAAAATGTGAAACCCAATGGTTTCTTGTTCCTGAGATTTGGGGATTTAGAGTTAAACTAATAAATGAGATCATGTGTGAACATTTCTTTATGTTTGTGATTTTTAAGGTTAGAGCATATTTCTCTATAGTTAATATGCTAATGTAACTGAGGTTTGGATTTGCTTATACAGGGATGCAAACTACCTCCAATGGAAATGGGGGGCACTTCAACCAATATCACTCCTAGTTCATCCCGAAACCCGAGTCCACCATCTTCATATTTTGCGAGTCCAATTCCATCGTATCAACCTAGTCCGTCATCCTCTTCGTTCCCAAGCCCGTCCCGGCAAGACGCCAATGCGTCATCACACCCATTCGCTTTCCTCCTCAACTCTCTCCCTTCGCCTCTCCCTTCTCTCCGAATATCAAACAGTGCCCCGGTAACACCCCCTCTTTCTTCACCGACTAGGCTCCCTAAGCAAACTTTCACTTTGGAGTCTCTTGCCAAAGAATCCATGTCTGCCTTGAATATCCCTTTCTTTGCAGCTTCTGCTCCCGCAAGTCCTACTCGTGCTCAGCGTTTTACGCCAGCCACTATACCTGAATGCGATGAGTCAGACACCTCCACCATTGATTCGTGCCAATGGATGAACTTCCAATTCTGTGCAAATGCAGCCAACATGCTTCCAGCTTCTCCAACATTTAATCTCGTGAAACCCATTACAAACCGTGTTCCTTCCCAAGATGTAGTGATGTCTGAGAAGGGGAAAGGTATAGAATTGGACTTCGAGAATGTGGCTGTGAAGCCATGGGAAGGTGAGAGGATTCATGAGGTGGGAATGGATGATCTAGAGCTTACACTTGGAAGTGGAAACACTCGGATGTAAGCGATTGACGAAAACAAGTGAATTGTGCCAAAACGTTGACAAAATCAAGATTCTCTAATGACAATCTGTGTTGCTCAATGCAAAAGCACCGGCATTACTGTCAAATGTAAAGCCGTGCGAGATAAAAGAATTTGGACATTGGACAAGATGGAGTTTGAACCAATTTCTCTTTTTTAGGATGGATTGGTTTTTCAGTTGGTTCTTTTAATCCTTTATTCTGTTTTTCTGTTATGAGGATTATTGTCTTCCCCTTTAAATTGTTTGGAGGTATCTTTTACAAGCATTACTTGTAGATAGTTGTGT
This sequence comes from Fraxinus anomala, assembly GCA_903798345.1. NCBI lineage: Eukaryota > Viridiplantae > Streptophyta > Magnoliopsida > Lamiales > Oleaceae > Fraxinus > Fraxinus anomala. The sequence continues at coordinate 18,830 of CAIGRN010099752.1, forward strand.
TCGTGGTCAGTGTGAGCAAGAATTGTCATCTTCATTGTAGGTTAGTGGGAATTCATCCACAGTTAAAACTCTTTGAAGATTTGGCTTAGCTTATAGATGCATTTCAGTATATTGCTTTTTCTTACTGTTTAAGCAATAATGGATGCTGATAATTGTGCTATAATCAGACCATGATTTAGCAGTACCATCCAATTGCGGATTCTTCAACCCTATTGGTTTGTTTGGTAAAATGGATTTTACAACGGTGAAAATTACTAAGAAAGTAGAACTCCTGAGATTTTGTTTATTCTAATCTACTGATAGTCGTGTTAACTATTATGTATCAAACATATCTGTAAAAATTTTGCAAAATTCTCATGATTATATTAATTTAAGGTTGAATCTACCATTCTCATCCCCATTTTAGTTCTTGACATTTTTTTTGTTAGATGCTTATGACCCTGAAATTCGATTATTTTTCGTGCAGGACCCCCTGGCAAGCTGGCTGCAGTTCCTGTATAATTGCATGACTTGACATCCCATGTGTCCGAAAGCTAGGGGCTGATGTATTTATTTATTTTATTTTAATCTTTTTTTATTGAAAAATCAAGCGTGTAATGTAACCAATTAAACTTACAACGAAACTTAGAAATCGACCATTAACCCAATTTGAATACTTCTACCTGATAGATTTCAACAAAAATTGAAGAGTAACAACAACAAATGATTGAGTTCAATAGTTTTTCATTTATTACCCTTGTTTGGACTCAATTAAAATCAATTTTTGGGTAAAAATATATTTCTGCATAATGATTTTTTTGAAAAATATGGGATTAAAAAAGATAAAAGTTTTGGATTTACAGTTAATATTATTTTATTGGAGAATGTGTGGTTGAAAAGAAAAAAGAAAAAATAATGCAATATTGAATAAAATGGAGCCCAAGACAAAAATAATTGATTTGGAGATCTTATTCATTAATATCTTAAATTACAACTTCTTCGACAAAGTTAGGGTATTCTCCAAACCATGACATCGTACTCGGAAAAGAAAAGGCAAACCTAGCTAATGTTTGAGCAACACAATTTGCTTCTAGTCGCACAAAGGAACAACTAATGAACAAAAATGGGACCGCAACTTTGAAAGTTATATCAAAGCGACGCCTTTCTTATCGTGGAAAGAAGGGTTCTTCAATGCCTGGGTAGCATTGTAGCAGTTCGATTCCATGGTGTCTATGGGAAGATCTTGGTTGTGCACAGAAAGGAAGCCCTCCATCACCATGATAGCCAAGCATTCAGCTCCTAAGGGGCGAGATCAGTCTCAAGTGTTTGCTGATGATTTAGGCACACTCTTCCCACGCCAAATCTGTTCCTCTTAACCTGCAATGCCGGCTTCTACATTCATTTTCAGCCTTCCCATTCCTGGCTTAACCCATAATGTACTCCATCAGCTGACCGGCCTGGACTGGTTTCATAAAGAACTTGAAAATATTGGAATTCAGTTGAATAACTCCATGAGACTGCTACAGTTTTATCTGGTGTCCTGGATTGTTTCCCAAATACAGAGTTATTTGTATCTTTCCAACAGCTATTACAAGAAAACGTTCCATCGCAGTCGGGCTCAGATTTTCACATTGACAGAGCAGCATCCTTCCAGCACATGCTGCTGATGCAGTAGAGTTTTTGAAATCAAATCCACTCATCCAGACACAACGATTCTATGTAGCCATTGACTCTGAAGGTATATACCGCGCTACTCCATGGTTACCAAGGGCCCCAATGAAGAAGGAAATGAAATCCCTCTCTATCCCAAGAGAGAGTCTTCTAAATTTGCAATTCCACTAAGCTTTTATTTTAATCTTCTACTCATTCCCTGAGTTTCATATTTATTTCTATGAAAAAAAATTTGAGGCGCATAATTTTTATAAAGGAATAATGACACGATTGAACTCAAGACTATTCTTTATTTTAATACTACGTTGAATTACTTCATTAAAAGTTTCATCGATTAAAAAGAGAATAAATTTGATCNTATTTTAATCTTCTACTCATTCCCTGAGTTTCATATTTATTTCTATGAAAAAAAATTTGAGGCGCATAATTTTTATAAAGGAATAATGACACGATTGAACTCAAGACTATTCTTTATTTTAATACTACGTTGAATTACTTCATTAAAAGTTTCATCGATTAAAAAGAGAATATATTTGATCTTTAACAAACTACTTCTGAGACAAGTCAAATTTACTATTTTCTTTTTATCAAAAAAGCCCAACATTTGTCTATCCAACATCTTTTCGTCCCCCTACACATGGGCGGATTTACAGTGGGGACAGTAGGGTCGGTTGCTCCCACACTATTGGATTTTATAAATTTTTCAAGATTTTGCACAAGATTTTCAAAAAATTTCTTATAATTTTCAATTTTTCTTTAAAGTTTTGTGAAATTTGTCCAAACTCTACAATCCTAACTCCGCCCCCACCCCTACATAAAATCCTGATTCCTGATCTAAAACAACTTAATGCGAGCACAATTTCAATAAACTCGTAATAACGATATTCTCATTCAAGAGTTTTGATCATCTCCCATTTTATTTAAAATCTTAAGTCATTAAAAAAGGACCGTATTTATTTTACTTAAAACTATTCTCCTACAAATAGTTGATATGATATTTGGATGTCCCAAAAGGCATGTAGGGTTGATGTGGAGTTGTCCCTTTTGGAAGCTATAATTATTTTGATTTGTTGTTATCAAAGATATTGGTTGTGTCAATGCATGTAGTGGTTGATGCATGATTATCCTCGGGTCGACTTGTCAACAAAACTAAGTGTATGCATCATTATCCTTTTGATCATGTTACTCTGTGCCTGCCTGTGGTCAATATTTCGAGTCAAAGCCAACAAATTATTTTTGACAAAACGCTCCTTTTCTGTAAACAAACAGATTATTTTCTGAGGTGATTTCATGTATACTTTAAACCTTTCAAAATATATTTGTTGACGTTAAAAAATGTAAGGATCAATTTAAGTTAATTTTGAAAGTAAAATAAAGAGAAACTCAAAATTTTTATTGATTACCACTTCTAAGTTACGAGTGTTTCTCAAAAGAGATATTGTAAAGATCCAAGTGTTCTCTCCCCTATCCAAAGATAACTCGTATTCTTTTATATGTAAAGAAAATTCAATATCACCCAATTTACTGTCTTGTCAATAACCAGTGCCGAACTGAAAAAATACGTCACTGGCATATCTCCATTGGTTGCTGAGGTCGGCTTGTCTTGTTATTTTGAAATCGCTTTTTGGTGAGTCCCTAGCAATTAATGAGCTAGTGAGTAAGCGAAACTATATCTTATGGTTGGTGAAATAAGTGGGCGCTGACGTAAGTTCTGAATGCAATAATTAATTTTATTGGCTGTTTTATCGGTGTGAAGAATCTATAATCATTATGTTCCCTCGAACCACGACGTTACAAACTGACCTTATAAAGCCGATCTCAAATTAAGATATACTAGGTGTGTGTAACAATAGGGCTGTAAATGAATCGGATATGAATCGAATCTGCATATATCCGATAAGAATAATTATCTGATCCGATTTAATAATCCAACGAATATTTGATTGTTAAATTCATATCCGTTTTACTAAATTAAAGAAATTAGGGAAAATAATAATAATATTAGAATCATTTTTTTATATTTTTTTTTCAATTTTTTCAATTCTTAAA
>CAIGRN010099753.1:0-15650 GCA_903798345.1 Fraxinus anomala
TTGTAGTATTTTTAGAGTAATTGAATAGCCCCAAAATATATAAAGTGTACGTGCGTGAACTTGAAGAATTAAGTGATTGAATCATAGTAGGATATATATAAATTAATGTTAATCATTATCATATACGTAAATAAATAATTGAATTATATAAAAAGTTCATTTCACGTAAACAATTTTTTTAACAATTTTTTATATTCACCGATTTTCAAATATCATTTTTACAGCGTCTATAAAGCATTTCAAAATAACGTGCAACGCACGTTTAGCTGTGACTAGTTAACAAATAAATATGTCATTATTTTTGTCATAATTTTACTTTGGAGTTATTGGAAGTGTTCACTATTCCTTCCCTTCTTCATTGTTTGATTTCTCCAAATGAAAAGGAAATCTTATCTCACGAAGCAAGGTGTTTCAAAAATTATTACTATCTTTGTAATAAGGTCAACTAATTATCATTATTCAGCATATAATCATGGGAAGTAATGTCCTTGCACCATAAAAAAATCAGTTAAAATTATAATATATCCAAGGCTATTAGCAAGGTGAAATATATTTTTTCAGTGTGTATATGGAGAAATATGGTCCAATATATAGCATGTTATAATAGTAAAATATTGTTGAATAGTGTTGAAGAATAAATAAAATGAAATAAAATTTGATTAAAGCGTGCAATACTATTATTGATCTCTTTAAATGTCTTTATTTTATTTTCCTCAGATATTCTATATATTAGATAATTATCAATAATTCCCACCAAAGTCGTCGAAAATTATGAAATCTCTTTACATAGTCAACCTAAATGAAATTTGACATGATATAGTTTGTGGCTGTTTTTGAATATAGTTCCATAAATGAGTATTTAGTTTCATTTATATTAGAAACGATGCTTTACATACTGGAAAGGTCCAACATGCAACACATTTTGTCTTTAAATTGGATTATATCTCCGGATATGAGATCTTGTATTAGAACTCTAATAATATATATCAAATGACACTCACAAAATTAAATGATTCTCAGCCTTGCACATTGTAACCAAACAATAAAATTTATGAAAGACACTGAACAAGGAGGCCGGCCATCTTGTGACATTCAAGGAAACAATGTCGTGAGTCCCATCTAATCCATTTGCCTATAAATACTACAAACTTTAAGCAAAGGCACCATTATGCAAACATATCCCAGTTTAGCGACTCGGAGACAACATTACAAGGCATCATACAATAGAAAACTGAGAATGGCAAACAGCAAAACAATCATTTTCCTTTGTCACTCTCTAGCAATATTTGTGCTCCTATTTTCCATGGGCGAAAGTTGAGAGCTTCTTGCTTGTCAGTCGACACCCTTGTACATATTTTATACATTGAATTAGACATGATTAACTAAATTTAAAATGTATAGACATAATCTGCATTTTGATTTTGTGGTCTCTATGCAGCCAAGGTGATGGACAAGGCAGTTCTTGTTTGAGAGCAAATCTATGAATGCAAAGTGCTGACACGTGCTTCAGCATTACTCAGTCCTTCAACTTGACTTCAGATTTCTTCAGTTACATTAATCCAAATCTTGTTTGACAAAATCTTTGTTGGTCAGTGGCTTTGTCTAGATGCTACCACAATTTAGGTTGATCAAGGAATTCATATGAATGTGCTTGAAAAATGGCGAAACCATTGCATGAATAGGGAATACATCGCTACGCTATTTTATTTTTAGATTGTTGGCCTTTTTTTTCTTTTTGCTTTCAGTTCAATAAATTGTATGAGCGTTGCAATTATTAACCTACAGAATTTGAGCCCTGTTTTAGCCACGTTGAAATTTTCATTTTCATTTTCATTATTCTACTCATTGTCAACCATGCATTATTCAATAAAATAATATTTTCATCACATCAATAACTTTTCCTTCTTTTTCAACCACACATTCTTCATCAATCTACTATTCCAAAATACATTCTTTCAAAATAATGTGGCTAAAAATAAATGTCTTATATATCATTGTTAGAGCTATTTAGAGTACCTTGAAGAGACTTTTTATTTTTAAGGAGTATATTCTATCATTTGGAGATTATTTATAAATATAGAGAATTAAAATTTTGAAATACTCTAACAAGTTCTTTATATTTAACACTTAATTTTACTACTCCCAAAAAATATTTATTATTTTTCTTTATCTTTTATTTTAAGTAGCATTTCTTTAAATTATTTTATTGTTTTCTTATATTGAAAATTGAAATACTTTCTATATATTTAATTATAGAGGCTCACTCTCTAAATTAAAATATTAATTTAAAAAGTTTTTTAAAACATGATTTTAAATATTCACTTTTTAAAATAAAGAGTATTTTATGTTTAAAGAATCTCTTGAAAATTCTCTTAGTTATGGTGCAATATCATGTAAAGGACATAGGTTTAAATTATGACCCTTTTTAATTTTTTTTTTTATTTTTTTAAGGGAGAGTTGAGAGAGCGAGATACCAATACTTGAATCCATGACCTCAATAGTAAGAATGGCAATCCTTAACCAATCATGACAAGATTATTTGATACCCATTTATTAGAATTGGTGCCCATTATAATTCTGTATATCCTTAACCAAATTTGCAATGGGTATTAAAAATAAATTTAATAACTTTAAATGTTAGGAAATCAAGGTGACCTTATCCCAAATCATAAGGGGAATCATGGAAATTTAATAACTTTCTATAACACCAAATCTTAAGGTGAATCCCTTTTATTAATTTAATAATAGTCCATTCCAAAAAAAAAAATCTTCCACAATCCCATTTCCACGGTGCAAGTGTATTGTTTACTAAAACCAGTGTGCTCATAACAAACAAACACTCAAAATGAAATGACACTTTTACCAATAAGTTGTCGTAGAACAAGATGGAGAAGGTGAGCAAAGAAGTGCCAACCACAATATTCAAAACCACTGGCGAAATCATGCATCTGGTTTAATGTTCAACAGCTTTAATATATTATATGGTTCTCTTCAGTCTCCACAATTATGCAACTACAAAATCCAAAGTTTTTTCAAGTCCCTTTTAAAACTCAAAATAGTAAGTATTGTACACTAAATCCAATCAATTTTGAATGTTAATTTGATTTATTTATTATTTAAAGTACATTTATTTTTTAATTCAATTAATAATCTGACAAATTAAAGTAATGGAGTCCGTATAATCAAATCTTGATAACTTATTAATCACAATGAGTTGTGATTATGAAATATAATTTACCTATAACTGAATCTTAAATTATACGTGATTATAAATAATAACGAGATTCTGATATTTTTTTTAGAGAGACATTTCTCACTTATAAAGTGAGTAGATGATCTCACTGGCTAAAATGTAATAATATTTAAATAGACACATGAATGTTTTGTTAATAGAATAAAATATTGAAGATCCACAATAAAGATTTCACATGGATACCTATCTAAATGTCAGTGGTCAATTTCTAACGTTCGATAGTAAAATTGATCCTTATATACGGAAAGTCGTATTTTGATGATGTTGGATGTTACTCTATCAAGAATTGGTAATACAACAGCATTCGAATAGGTCAAGAATCATATGAATGTATGAATTATGAATAGATGATTCGTCACGTTTAGATAGTAAGAAATTATGATCTACGTTTCATTTAATTAAGTTGATATCGAAATCCTTGACCGTGATATGTACATAAGTTGAAAAGAGTTTCAAATATTATTAATTTAAGAGTGCGATGAAAGATATGGTCGATAATTTCGATTAACACACTTTCATATCTCTCAATTGATTGGATCATATTGACGTAGGGATTATAGTTTCATTATAAACCAAAAAAAAAAAAATAATGTCACACCACGTGGCATTTTCCATCATATGTATTGCTTTGATATATTGCTAGATGTTAATTGGGAATGACAAATGTGAATTAATTAATTTAGGTGAATTAATGATAAAATAAAATGGAGTTTTAACTTATCTTATTTTGATTGGTTCAAAATAATAATTCACGTCCTGATAAAAATTTTAATGGGTAACACATGAAAGAGAGAATTAGAAAAATGATATTAAGAATTAATTAATTAACAAGTGTGAGATATTTATAGAATTAATTAATTAGATTGTTTATGGGCTTGAGTTAATTAATTAGATTAATTAAACTTGGCCTTTGAGACATTTATGGATTAATTAACTCATGTGCCAAGTTCAATAATTAACTAATGGTCTACTTATGTTTAGTGAATGACTCAAGCCCACTTAAATATCTATAAATAAAAATTTAAGGTTTGAATTTTTCATAGTGGTTATAAGGGAAGAGTTCACAAATCAGGTATTATCTTTTACAATTGTAAAAATCAGGTATTAAGTTTTAAAAATACAAAAATCAGGTATTTAATTAATTAATTAATCATGTTTATTAATTAGGTCACAATTATACAAATTTAATTGATCACAAATTATTTCGAGATCACAAATAAAAAATTTCATAGGTCATAGTTTATTTCATTGGTCACAAATAAAAAAAATTACAGGTCACAGATTTTTAAATTTGTCGGTCACAATATATATTTCAATCATGATTTATCAAATTTTAAGGTTTAATACTAATCACAAATAACCAAATAATTGGTCACATACACCAAAAATTAGATCACATACCATCGCCAACACTACTTACGACCACCCTCACCCTGTGACTGTTGCTAGCACCACAAGACCATCACTACCGCACCAAATCCACTATCACTGTTACAATTTTTAGATCACGTGTTACAAATTAACCAATTATTGGTCACATGCATCCAACCCACCTCACCATCGCCACGACCACCACCACCACCACCCACAGCACCACCACCACACCACTGCACCACCGTTGCTTGCCAAAATCCACCCCTCTCACAAAACTACCACACCATCCACACCACAGCCATCACCCCTCCAACAAATAATCAAGTCCCCCCACATAAAACACCACCCAGATATGGTCGCGAAGCCCCGCCTGTGAAGAGTCGTCGGAGTGGGTGGATCTGCTTCACAAATACCTTTGCTTCTTCGCCCCGCATCAAACACGTTATTTCACAGCCGCAAATCGCGGCGATTTGGGCTCCTTCTGGCCGGCGAAGCTACGATTGATGTGGTTAGAGAGAGAAGTGGGTCGGTGATGGGGGGAGAGAGACAGGACGTGAGACGAGAGGTTTTGGAAGATGACGAGAGGCGAGGGAGAGAGGTGAACGGCAGCGTCGTCGCTAAGCCGACTCGTCACGACGCTAGTGTCGCGCCATTCACAAAGAGAGAGAGAGAGAGAGAGAGAGAGAGAGAGAGAGACGGGAAGTGAGAGATGGAGGAGAGGAAGTAGTGACGAGAGAAATGGAGAGGGGAAGATTAGTGAATTAGAGTTATTAATTAGGGTTTTAATATATTAACTGATTTTTAAAAATCAATCTTTAAACACCTTGTTTTCTGTAATTCCCACTTGTTATAATAGCAATTGAGATTGCAATTAGCACGTATTATAACTCACATTAAAATATCATAATCTTGATAAACTAATCTCTTGTTCTTGTTCTCATGTGTGCATTACCATTCAATTCTAGACAATTGGATACTTGGGATGTAGGAAGATCGTGATTCATAAAGGCATGAAAAGATTGTGGTAGATCAAAATTTACAAAAAAAAAAGCAAAAATCGTGATTGTTTTTGATCAAAGTTTTCGAAAGAGTTTAAAGAATTTGTTAAATATATAATTCTAATTATTATTTCTATCTAAGCACAAAGACGGTCTTAAAGGGAATTGAAAAAAAAATTTAAATTTCGTTGTCAAAGTATAAGTAAATCCTTAACAAAATCCTCGAGCAACATCCAAATTCTTGAAAATGGGTTCAACTGCAAGCATAGCTTGGATTCTGTTTTTTCCCGAAACCAATCAACTATGTTGAAGCTAAAAAGTAAATATTATGAGCTTATCCCAAATCTTAAGGGGAAACAATTTAATAATTGTTTATCTCAAAGGTGGGGAATCACCACTATCAATTTAATAAAGTTTAAAATGATTCATCTTTGCCTTTGATCATTGTTATTTTCCGAGAATGGGGCCTGCCTGAGGACAGCTACAATTTATATGGTATAAAGCTATTAGTACAAAATTGAGTTACAAAAGTTGGATTATAAAGTGTGTTGGCAAAATTCAGACCGTTGATTTTAAATAATTTAAAATTTTATTTTTAAATGATTGGTGTAGATATTTTGTCAACTAATTCTGTAATTCAACTTTGTACATGTAGCATAACCCATTTATATGAAAGTATACTAAGATGGAGGACAGCTACATGTCACTATAATACCATTTACATGTATTCTAAATTTTTCATAAAAAGGTATTAAAATTGAAACATAAATTCTTTTGCTCCTTTGACTTGCAACGAAGGTTCTTGTCTTGTTTTGTATAATCCAAGCTCGATACTCTTGTAGCTTAATTTTTTACTATTTTGGATAAGGGAAAAAAATTGCTGACATTAATTTTTATCTTTACAATTTCTTCTTTTTTCCTTATTTTATTGATATGTTTTCTGAAATAGTCTCAGCAAAAAATTGACCCTATCACAATGTAGGGACAATATTTTACAGGAAAAATCAAATAAATTTATGATCACTTTTGACAAAAGCTTGGGTAATTTCAAATATGAGAGAGAGATATATGACAAATTGAAACTATATTTACGATTGAACTTTCATCTGGTACACTAATCCTAATTAAATGGATACAGACATCATAATTAAATGGACTCTCGAGCAATTTACATCCGAGTCGTCAGTCGTCCATGTTTTAAGGTTCCTCTGGTACACTCTAATCCTAATCAAGTCAGTCTTGATTCTAAGTGATTGGTACGAGAGAGTTAAATCAGAACCTGCCTAAATCCGTAAATCAGAATCCCTCCTATTTATTCAGGGAGCTTCGAGTCAACTCCACCACTCATTGAGTCAACTAATTCAAATAGAAGAATTAGGCTCAGCTTTGGCCCCAGCAGTTCAAGTACATGACTTGCCGGAGAGAGTCGTCGGTATGTTTTTTGTTGTCCTCGCCACCACTGATCCCAAGAAATCCTCCAACCTCCGAGTTGAGGGCGCCGGAAAATGGCCTTAGATCCGCCAGATCGGCGCCGTGGGAGGCGGAGGAGGAGCTGGAAAAAAAACGCCTTTTGCCATGGTGGAGGGACTTAAGGCTTGACTGATCGGTGTGTCTGTTGACAACGGCCACACTGGCTGCCATCCAAACCCTGCTCAAGGAACTCATTTTTTTATTATTATTTCTTCACTAGTTTATTTAGAAGAAATATTAGAAATAGCGTAGTGATTTGCAAGGGAAAGGAGGAGTCAGGAGAGTGTATTTATAGAGAGGTTTTGGACTTAGATGTATTGAGCTTAGGAAGTATAATTTCTCGTCAATTTCCCGTGAGAACCTATAAAAGCCCTAATGTCATAATTTATAGAAATGAAAAGGAAAATATAAAATCTCTTGTGGTATTCCAAGTAATTTTAGCTGTTATTTGTATGTGTTGATCCCGAAAAACATAACGTTTATGTGGACAAGAGATGCTGGATCCATTCATGTCAACTTAAACAAACTTCGACGCATTTTGATCGGAGCATCAATAAGAAGTGGGGTGAACGTGAACGCGGGAGATACTTTACGACGTGAGACAAAAATTTTCAACTATCGATTGGTGGAACAAAGATGATTGTGCTAACAACAATCATCAATCGAATACCAAAGTAAACCAATAAAAAGATCAAACTAATGTATATGGAAAAAAACAAAATGATGTGTATAGAATTTGTAAAATCATTTGTATTAACAAGGATCAAGGGTTTAAGAGTCTAAAGATTATCATTTGTATTAACAAAGATGATTGTGTTAACAACAATCATCAGTCGTTCTATACAATATGTTGAAACACCTAACAATCTTTATTACAAACGTTACATCAATCATTTCTAAAAATTATCAAAGGATCTTGTAAGAGACAACTCCAACTTCATGAGCTTTAGGTGAATTAAAAGTCTCAGGGGAAGGTCCTTCGTGTGAAGAGCTTTGGCGTTCTCCATTTTTTTATGCAACGCTTCTGATTAATGCACTTCAGCCTCTTAGGTAGTGCTTCGCCTTAAGAGCTTCAACCATTCATATAATTTCTTCATCTTTGAGCATTGGGTCTTTGTTGACTTTTCTGTCCACGTGGTTTGCCACATGACACTTTGACTTGAGTCTCGTTGACGATGTGTAATAATATTCCCTCAAATCTAGGCATTGTTATTTATGTAAAGCATGAACTTGTATATATACGTATGAAAAAGTTTGTTGGGAATGGTTTTTACCATATCACAATAGTCCCCCAAATCTAAATATAAACATTTATGTTATAGTTAAAATTTAAATGTACCTAACTTGTGCAAATTACCTACTAGTGTTGTCCGAAGTTGTATACTTCGAGATATTTTTCTTTCAGAATAATTCTGAGGAGTGTCAGCGAAGCGAATTAAGTCCGAGACTGTATCGTCTGAAGTGCCTCTGCATATCCGAAGTCTCATCCGAATTGGTTGATGAGAAGTGGCTTTGACCCTTGCTAGGCCTTCAGCTTGCTAATTACGAGAAGCCTGATTTTAAAACGTTTGGAGGACATGAGGCGTTCTGAATTATTGTGTCCAAATGATTTGCTGTGTTTGCATATTTTATTTTCAAGAAAAAACAGCTGAAGTGGTTCAACTTCCCACACAGGCAACCGTCGTTGCATTTAATGAGCAATAATGGCTATCGTGCACACGTTTTGCGAAGTTAAGGCATATGAGTGCGTGTAAGACAAACGCTCTGATCTGGACCGTAGAAGATGAAGTGGCTAACATATTGAATGGTTTAGATTAAAATTTCAAATGAACGGTTAGATGATTCGGATTGACATCCAATAGCTGGGATTGAAAGCCTCTGACTATGAAAGGCGAGTATCCATGGAAGAAAATCACTTTGTCTTTTACGCATTCATCTTTCAAATTTCTCAAAACTCCAAGTTTTTCTTGTCTCTTCTCGCTTATGTAATCTTTGGTGGTTTTCCTTCAACATTCTTCATTCAAATTTGTAAGTGTCTTTTTCTTTTTTAACTTAAGAATCTAAATCAATGGTACTTCCCAATTCTGCTACGGGGGACGTAGATATTAGTGAAGTAGTAGTTGAAATGGGGGTTTAAATCACCAGCATGGCAGACCGATATGAGCCATTCAAGCTGGACAAAGTGTACTGCCTTCTGGGGGTAGGAGAAACAATGAAAGAGCTTGGGGGCAACCAAAATCCCATCATCTATAAATCCGACCTACCTAGCCAACTTTGGGGAAAAATATCGTATTCCATATGACATACAACTCCTCTCCTACACTCCTGGTGAGCGGGCTTGCTTTTCAAGGCAGGGTTGCGTCGCCATCAGCGAGTTTCTCCCTAAAGGCTGGGTTTTGCATACCTTTACATCCTTTCTTTAGAGCCGTACTTGAGTTGTACGGATTGGCCACCACCCAACTCGTCCCCAATGCTTGAGCCCAATTAGTGGAGACCTACTTCTTCTAGAAGAAAACTTCCCTCAGAAAGGACATGCCTCTTCACATTTTTCAAACCATCTTTAACCTCGGGTCCTGGGGAAATAGGATTCAAAATGTTGGTACTCACTTGTTCGTGGGGGTCACATTCCCTCTTTATTGTGGGCCTTCCTTCCTTTATCAAAAGGATGGAAGGAGACGTGGTTTTAGGTAAGGGGGAAGTGGCAAGAATGTGAGGATGATACCGTCTCTCACGTGAAAGTTCTAACCTCCTACTCTGAAGCCCGTTAGTGTTATTTCTGCCTTTTGATTTCTTTGAATGGATGAATCAGATGTTAACATTTTCTTGTTATTTTGCAAGGTCAGTTGAGTGATTCGAGTTGAATGAGAGTGATTGGGAGACCTTAACTGACATCTACCGCCGACCCTCCTCCTCTCGCGATTTTGACCGTTTGATCATCTCAATGAGGTTTTTTTTTTTTTAAGAATTCAACTTAATGGCCAAGAGAGGTATTGTTTTCTCCTCATTAAACTTTGCTTGATAGTTACATAACTATTTTCGACTCTCATTGTTTGCCTTTGCAAAAAGTTTTGAGAAATTGAGGTATTCCACTCCTGACATAGCCACCATTCTCGTTGCCATCTCTACCTCCAGAAGAAAGGGTCTGAAGCCATCATTTGTTGCGGCCAAACATGTGATGGACCAAGTAGAGAGGGTCTGCCAGGAAGCGACGGTTAAGACGAAGGGCAACCTCCCCTAAAAGACAAGGGGAAGAAAATTGCAGGGAGGTCCCCAGGAAGAAACACAGATTCTCCACCACCGGGGTGGGTGGTTCAAATGAACTCATTTTCCCTAGCTCCGACGTCCCTACCGGGGAGAAGTTATTGGCAACATCCATAGCCGTGAACTCTAGGGAGGGGAAAAGGTCAGCTACCGTGGAGCCCCTGAAGCAGGAATCTTTGAAAAAGGAGAAGTCTACAAGCAACTCCATCGCTTCCGAAGCTTCTCATTGATCCAAACTCGATATCAAGAAGAGGAGTATTGAACTGGCTCCAGAGTCTCTTGCCATCCTCTTTCTTGAAGTCCAAATAGCAAAGCTAAAGCAGAAGCTAAGGCTCTGAAGAAGAAGAAGAAGAATGCTGAGGATTCTGTGATGCTCGCTTCTGCCTTGGCAGAAATTGATAACTTGAAGAAAGAGGTTCACTTGTCTCAGAGTGAAGTGGCATTCTTACGAAGTGAATGGAGACGTCTAATGCCCATCAAAGGCTAGTAGCTGAAGCTTTGGAGAAGGCTAACAAAGAGAATGTTGCTTTAAAAGAGCACGTGGGAGAGTCGAACTTCAATAATAACATCAAACTAAAGCTTCTAACCACTTCAGACTTCTATTAAAGACTTTGTTTAGTTGTAATTTGCACAAGTGTTTGCAGTTCGCTTGCCTTCTTTTCCTTAGCATGGGGTTGAGTAGTTCGCTCATTCTGAGGCTTCCTTAACAACTTTTGTTGTTAGAGGCATGTGTCACACTTCGCGAGTGCAGAAGTGAACTATTTTAGGATCTAGCTCCTCGTCGAAGTGCCCACGCGTCTCTTTATGTGGATGGATCATCTATAAAGAGGTACCTTTTATTTTTTCACAAACTTGACTTAATGAATATTAAGAAGTAGTTTAACTTAATATGAAGTATAATTTTCCTGAACGTGAGGTTGATCAATTCGTCCATACTGAGGCTTCCTTAACGAATTTTGTTGTTAAGGGCAGTGCCACTTCACGGTGTAGAGGTGGTCTATTTTAGGATCTAACTCATCTTTGAAGTATCAACGCGTCTCTTCATAAGGACATATCATCTACGAAGAGGCTTCCAATTTGATTCTTGTCAGTAGGAGGCCTTTTTAATGATTTTAACTTGTGCAAATTTAATTTTTCAGATTATGAACTTTGTTTTCTGAATGTGAGGTTGAGCGGCTCGTCCATGCTGAGGCTTCCTTAACAATTTTTATTGTTAAGGGCATGTGCAGCACTTTGCGAGTAAGAGGTGATCCAACTCTTCGTCGAAGCATTCACGCTTCTCTGCATAGGGATAAGAAAAAAACTATATGTACTGGGGGGTTGAGGGGGCCGGTAGGGGGGGTTGTCAACCCCACCGGTACATATAGCGTGGCTCTAGGGATAATTCGTCTATGCAGATGTTTTCCCCAGTTCTTTTGTCTCTTGGGAGGTATTTTAATATACAAATAATTTGATAAAAGTCGATTTCATTAAATCAAGAACTGTACAAACTAGATATTTACATCATTAATGATAGTATTTCCGTAGATGCTTTGTATTCCATGGATGAGGTTGTGCATTTCCATCTATATTTTAAATTTTATAGGTTCTAGGCCGTGCCTCTTTCTTAATGCGGTAGAGATCTTTTCAATTGGGACAAAGGGTTCTTGCACCGTATCCTTTGGAAGATAAAAATACCCTTCGAAACACCAACTCATTGAATGGAAACGAAATACATTGGTGGCTCCAAAATAGTTTCATCACGAGGTAAAAGTCAGATATATCGTTCTGATATGGGTTTCAATTCTTTTTTTAGAATTCATACGTCTTTGTTTGATGATTGAGTTTGCAATTCCTTTTTCAATATGTCCAACCACCGCCTTGGAAAACACTTCAATTTCTCTGTATCAACAAGTTTTCTGAGCTTAGTTCTTGGGGAAATATATGATGTGCGTAATTGAAAAGTCTGATATTTCTGAGATACGGAGGTGATTCCTTATAATTAGATTTCAAAAAATAGATTTTTAGAAGGATTTTCATTCACCGGAGCTACTTTTTAAGAATTGCAAAAAGAAGATTTCAAGAATTGATGGTTTCTGCTGATATGGATGAAGTAAATTTTCTATCCACTTATGTCTGTACACTGAAATATAATTTAAGTCGAAGTCTCTTGATTTGATATCAAATTTATTGAGAAATCTGGGAGAGAAAGTAGTAATTATTATTGTTTATTGGCTTATATTTGTGAAGTTCAATTCATTATTTTTATCCTCTTGTTTGACCTATTTCAATATTAGACACTTCATTATTTTATTTTATTTTTATCTTTTTCTATTTAAATATTTGGGTCAGATTTAAAAAAAATTCTATCATTATGGTATTATAGTCACGCAAAGATTGAACAAATTGGAGTAATTATTAATCTATTACAATTAGTCATGTAATTAATTTAATTTAAATCCATAACTTATTATAATTAACCATATATGATATATAGTTGAATGAAATAAAGCTTTTCCTTTAAAGGCTTGTTTGGGAGGGATTTTAATTGGATTAAAATTGAAAATATAGTCGTTATTAGATCACACTCATCTAATAAAAATCAATAATAATAACTAATTTTTTATTTTTAATCCAATTAAAATCCTTCCCAAACAATCTCTAAATCACTCAAATGAAAGCCACTTAGATACAATATTTTTAATTCTAAATGTGCAAGCTACATATCGCGAAATATTGGAATATCTCGTTCATGTACCAGGAAGAGGGGCAGGTGGCAACCTTATCCTTAACATCCAGCAACCAATAGCTAGCCAACAGGTTTCCTCAATATACTTCCAACTACAGTTTCTAGCGGGCCCCCATTCTTTTATTGTTATCTCTATTTTGTCCTCTACAATTGATTCTTTGTAAAACTATGTCGTTTTGTAGAACAAAAGTACAAGTGAGGCACGTGGGTGTGGATATGGGTTTAACCACTGCCTCCCGCATTTTAGCACCCCAAAACCGGGTGTGGCCCAATGGGTGTTCACGCGACACCCTGGATTTTTCAGAAGCTTCATTCAATCTGGGTCGTTTGATCCATCCGACTTGGAAAGAAATTATCCTGACTGTGTATTTGATATATTTTCTTTCCACCTCTAAGCTCTCGTTTGAATTCTATTTTTCAAATTTTTTTAAACTCATTTTTTATCACACATTGTCTTAATAAAATAATTTTACACTTAATCCTAAATTTTTTTTCTATTTTTCAACCACACATTTTTCAAAAATTACTATTCTAAAATTTATTTTTACCAAATAATGGGTCTCAACAATGGCAAATATTACATAATTGACTTTATTTATGTTAAATTATTTAGTAGATGAAACAACTTTTTAACTTTAGATAAAGTAATCATCACATAATATATGATACTACCAAAAATCATATTACGAGAGGCCCAATCTCAAGTTTTGAAGTAACACGAATAAGACCTTCGAACAAGCGACAAAGAAGGTTAAAGGAGTTGTTCCCACAGTCCATTTAATGTTGAAGTCAAAAACTTGTAGAAAAAATATGTGCATGAGATTGTAAAGTAACAATAATGAAAATTCACTTCATAATGAATTAAGCTAAGTATATAACACCTTTGATATAACAATAAGTAGATTAGATAGAATTGATTTCCAGGTCGTCTTAGAATCTTAGTTGGGATCAAAACGTAGATGTGATGGAGTATGTGATGAGAACCACGTAACAATAGTAGCTATGCAACCCACAACGAGATTAGAACCAATACAAGAAAGTCAATAAATCGAGGTTTTGGACTCTACCCAAAATTAATGAATCAAATAACCAACACAATCACCGACAATATATTGACCTCTTGATTATACGACTTATGAATGTAACCCGGATGTTTGAACTCCACAAAAAATCGATTTTTGATAAGTTCGTAATTGGTCAATGAAAAACAAGAGATTTGAAAGCTAAAAGTCTTACGATTAATTCTCAATAATAATAATGTGTTTTGTACAATGAAAGAAATAATTATTTATACTAAAACCCTAAAACCTAGTTAAAACATGAAATAATTTTAAAAGATCACAAAATATTAAAAGAAATAGAATCTTAACAAAACTAGAAAACTCGCGAAAAAAAGGAAAATTCTAGTCCCAAATTACACTAAGCGACCGCATAATGTGTATGCTTGAGGTCGTAGAGACAAACTGAATTCCTCCTTCCAGCCTTCGGTAAGTCACCATGCGACCGCATGATTGAAATAATTATGCGGTCGCATAGTTGTGAAATTCAGCCTCCTTTTCTTCTACCTCGATCAACATGATCCATTGGACTTCCACCCTCAAGCCCAACATGGAACTTGACGTTTGGCTTGTCCTTGTCAATGTCTCGTCCACCCAAACTTGAGCAAGTAATCACACCGCTTCCTTAACCCGCTTTGCCCTCGATCGAGTCATTGGTCCTCATTAGATGATCAATGGATCATTCCACGGGCTCATCCTCTTTGCATCCGCACCTTGGATCACATTAGTAGGACTTGTCGCTAAGATGGAGCAATGAATCCGAGGTGAAATTCGTGTAAGATCGAGATCATCGAAGTGAAATAGGGCTGCAGATAAATAGATGGTGAAATCGAGTCTTTGAGCCAAGGACAAGGCACCCTACAATCTAAAACCTAGATGTGAGGTGCATTAGGCTAGGGATGTTGAGAATTATAAATATTAATTCTATTCCATCAAAAGAATCAATTTGAAAAAAGAAAAAGAAAAAGTCAAGAACACGCAAAATTAATGAAGGATTGTCTTAATGAGAGATTAAGTCCTCTTAAGGCTGAATCTGAAGTAAATCTCAATTATATGAGAATCCACTTTATTGCCCCCAATATTGTTTGCCTGGATAGTAATAGTTGAAGGTCCCCATATATCCATATGAATAAACTCCAATTTTGTAACTTTTGACTCTCTTTAAATTTAGAGAAACTAACCCCCTTTTTTACTTGTTAAAAATACAGCTTTTACACAAATTGTGTTTAACATATTTCAATCCGGTAGCTTCCCTTTAGATTGTATCGCATTCATTTCCGTCTCACTCATGTGTCTCAACCTACAATGTCACAAATCAAAATTAACAGATGAATCAACAATTGCAACTGTTGACCTCAAAAAATGAACCCAACAGGTGTCGATACCGGACTTGCGACACGTGTCACAGTTCCAACGGTATTTGATCGGGGATGGTGGCAAGAAAAAATGACAACACGGCCGGTCGGGATATCAACGGTTGATTATTGTATCAAACGAGCAAGAACTTT
>CAIGRN010099760.1:0-10392 GCA_903798345.1 Fraxinus anomala
CTTACTTGAACTTGCTTACGATTATAATTTATCAACGTGTTTTTAACTTACGTAATTTTAATTAATTATTCGAAAAAGTTTTAAAAATCAATTCACCTCCCTCTTAGTTAGTTATTCTTAGGCTAACAGTATATACTTGGAGCCTCGGTGGCGAGGCATAACAATAGTCTCCCAAGTCTATACACAATTATCTATATGATGCATGGACTTCATTTTATGAATTTTTTTTGGTTGGTTATTTTTACAACACCAAAATAGTCCCCCAAGTTTAAATATATTTATAATATAATTAGAATTTGAAAGTAGAACTATTATGATTTGCTCGAAGTACTTAATGAGGGTGTTGTCCTAAGCCGTGTACTTTGAAGTTTCTAATTTTTTGGAAAATGTTGGGGAGCATCGGCTAAGATCTATTTATTCGAGGTTGTTTGCTCCACGTGACTTTGTATACTGAAGCCTTGTTGAACCTATTAATGTCGAAGCTCAAATAGTGTACCTCTGCTATTTGTTGAGGCTGTAATATTTTAATTCTGAAGAGGCATGTTTTTTGAAATGTTAGGAACATCGCATCCTTAATTATTGTGCCCAAATGATTTGTTGTCCTGTATATTTTCAAGAGAAGATAGCTGAAACGATTCAACTTTCCATACATGCAACTGTCGCCATATTTAATGAGGAATGATGACTGCTTCAGGAGCAATTTTTGGGAGACAAAAGCGTGCGCGCGCATGAATCAGACGCTTTGATTTGGACCGTAAAATATGAAACGACAGACGTTATGAATGACTTAGATTGAATCTTAAATGAATGGTTGGATAGTTATGATCCGATCTAACGGTGGAGGTTGATGACCTCCGCCTATAAAACACTACAATTTTAGGTGAAAATCACTTTGCTTTTACGAACAAGAACAATCGAACTCTCAAAAACTCTCTTATTCTTGAACTCTATTGAAATTCTTCTAGCCACTTTCACGAACTTCGGCCACTTTTCTTCAGTGACTTTGGTTGTTTGATTTCTAAAGTATTTTCAACCTACTCTTTGATTTTAAATTTCATGGCGTCTTCATATTCTGATGGGGGACCTATATATTAGGATAGTAGCTTTTGAGATATGAGTTACAATAACTAATATTACTGACCTCGTTAAGCTATTAGGGTTGTTAAGAGTGCTTTGCCCATGAGTAAAGGTCAAATAGACTATGATACAGGTTGGGGGTAGCCAATATCCCTTCATATGTAACTACAACCGACCTTGTGAACATTAGGGAAGAAATAATGCATTCCCTATAACATTGAACTCATAGACCTTTCTCTTAACAAGCGAGTCAGCTTTCCTAGACAAGGGTGTGTTGCTGTCGGTGAGTTTTCTTCTGAAGGGAGTCCTTTTATCCTTTTTTAGAGTAGTTCTTAGGTGATATGGGCTGGCACCTACCCAACTCATCCCCAATGCACTAACCCAACTAGTGGGGACCTACTTTTTGTGGAAGAAGACTTTACTTAGAAAGGATATGTCCCTCTATGTCTTCCAATCCATCTTCCAACCTAGGGTTTTGGATAAAGGAAATTCCAAGGGTTGGTAATCCTTGTGTCCACGAGGGCTCACTCCCCATTTGTCATAGGTCTTTTCTATTCCATCAAAGGATGGAAAAAGATTTAGTTTTAGATGAGAGAGCAATGGCAGATGTGTGAGGATGACAAGGTCCCCTATGTGACAGTGCTATCTAATTATTCAAAGCTAGTGAATGTTTGATTCTTTAGACTTTTGTCCATTAGCTTTGAATCAAGTTCGTACCTCTTTAACTAATTATTAGATATTTCATTAAACTGTAAGCGAAGACCTACTTCGACTGTGCTTATAGCCTCTGCTCTATAAGCCATAGAGAAAAGAGTTTCTGTTGTAGCCGTCCTACTAGTAGTCGGATAGCCCATAGGACCTAAGGTAGCTCATTCACACTAACCCCTTTAGAAGAATTTAACTTTCTTTTGATTGTATACTTGATGGTTTTATTGACGGCTTTCATATGCCCATTAGCTGGGGATGGTGGAGGTGGAGAAATACTTCTTGATTCTTAGTTCCTCGCATAAGTCCCCGAATTTTTTGTTATCAAACTACCATCTATTGTTAGATAAGATTGAGTGGGGGATCCCAAACCTACAAATAATGTTCTTCAACATAAACTTGGAAGTCTTAGCTTCTGTAATTTTGGCCAAGAGTTCGGCTTCCACCTATGTTTTGTGCTAGAGCCCATCCTTATGTATGATTGCCATAAATCTCTTCATGAATTTCTTGGAGCGTGTAGGTGGCCTGCTCGCCACCAATGCACCGGATGAGGGGTAGGGAAAAACCTCACTTATATACATCATCTTGAAAAACAAAATGTGTTACTCATCTTCTGAGTTCTACATTTCTTCTTTATCAGAGGGTAATGCCTAATTCTTGAGGAATACTATGATGGGCTGCATCCATGGAGGAGTATCTTCGACCTACATCACCTCTTCACCTTTAGAAGTAGCGGGTCTATGGAGATGTTTTATCGGCACAACAGTAAGTAGTTCGGAATCTTTACTATTTGCTAGCTTTGAAAGAGTGTTGGCATTGGTATTTTCTATGCTTGGGATTTGTGCCAACTCAAAAATTTCAAAGGTTGGAACAAATTCTATAACGAACTTTAGATATGCAGCTATGTTCTTATCCCTAACCGAAAATTGCCATTAACCTAGCTTACTACCAACTGTAAATCACTACTGATAATTAGCCCCTTCACTTGCATCTCCCAAACTAATCTGAGGCGACCTAAAAGGGCTTCATATTCTACTGCATTATTGGTAGCCTTGAATCTGAACCTCATAGAAAAATTAAGTTTATGCCCTTCTGAGCTTACTAGGTCCACTCATACCCAGAGCCCATGTCTCCAAATGAACCATCAACAAACTGATTCAATTTCCTTTTCCATTTCAGGAATGTGGACGAACTCCTCCACAAAAGTTCTACAGCCTACTCCATCATCATTCTTCAAGCATCAGGCTTCTGGAGTACTTGCTTGAGTGGGAAATTTGTTAGCACTTGTATGGTATGGGCTTGGAAGTATGGCCCCAATTTTCGTGAGACAGTAACCATTACTAGGAGTGGTTTACTTAAATAAGAAATAGATAGTTGGTGATCACCCTCCTCCCTCATAAGTATCAAACTGATTACATCGGTGATAAATGTCAAGTATAATTGTAGAGGATTGTCAATCTTAGGATTGGAAAGGTGGGGAGCCTATCCCTAATTTTCTTCAACTCTTGCAAGGCTACTTCACACTCTTCCGTCCACTAAACTTTTTCCTCCCTTTAGAATCTTGAAGAAGGGAAGGCACTTATCAGTTACATTTGAGGCGAAGCGGCTCAAGGCTGTTACGTGTCTAGTGAGGCTTTGCACCTCTTTAGACTTCTGGGTAACCTCATTTCAGTCAAAGCTTTTATCTTTTTAGGATTGGCTTCTATACCTCTTTGATTGACCATGTAACCCAATAATTTTCCTGAAGCGACTCTAAATGCGCAATTGAGAGGGTTTAACCTCATCCTGTACCTCAGTAGTATTCGAAAGGTTTCGTCGAGATGTTCCACATGATCATTTACTTTAAAGCTTTTCACAAGTATAACATGTTCATATACATCCATTGGATTTCCAATCAGGTCTGCAAACATTAACAAGTCTTTGATACGTGGTCATAATGTTTTTCAACCCAAAGGACATCACCTGGTAGCAATAGAGACCTCTGTTCGTTATGAAGGATGTATGCACTTCATCAGCTGGGTGCAATAGGATCTAATTATAGCTTGAGTAAGTATCCATGAATCTCAGTAGTTCATGCCCAGCAGTGAAGTTAACAAGTTGACTACTCGTGAGAGTGGAAAATTGTCCTTGGGATAAGCTTGGTTGAGATTAGAAAAATCTACGCATTTTCCCCACTTACCATTTTGTTTTTTAACAAGGACATGGTTAGATACCCACTTTAGGGAGGTTGATTTTCAAATAAAATGATTGGCAATCAACTTCTTTACTTCGTCCCTCAAGGCCCCATACATTTATGGGTTGAGGGCCCTCATTTTCTGTCGATGATGGGTAGCTTTATGATCAATCTTTAAGTGATCACAACTAACTTTATGGACGATACCGACCATGTCATCATGCCTCTAGGTAAAGATATCTATATTATCGCATAAGAAGTATTTTAGTTTCTCCTTAGCCTCCGCTAGCATATTTTTTCCAACTTATAAAAATTTCGAAGGGATCCTAAGGATCAACTAGAAAACATTCCAACTCTTTCACTAGGGCTATTTGAGGTTTGCAATCAATGATGCGAGGATCTAGTTTATCTAACTTAGTTGCTTCTTGAACAACTCTCTCTTCTTTAGAAGCTCTTATCACTTCAGAGACAACCTCTTCTTTAGAAGCGTGTACCATTTCGTCATCTTTCCTTTGTTCAGGGATTTGCTCTTGTCTAGGGACATCATTCATATAAATGTCTATCAAAGTTACATTGACATCCATGGGTTCTGCCTTCTTAAGGGAGTTTGAATAGCACTTCCTTATACTCATTTGGTCGCATCTAACAGTGGCAATTGCAATTTCAGTAAGGAACATCATGCACATGTGGTGGATGGACGTAACAGCCTATAACTCCTTTAATACTGGTATTCCTAGTATTCCATGATAGGTAGACTGGTTGTCCACTACCGAAAATTCTATAAAGTGATGAGAAGTCATTGGTGTCATTCTTATCTCCATTGCCAAAGTGATTTTTTCCCTTGGGATGATGTTATTGCTAGTGAAGCCATACCAGAGGGAGTTCATAAGGGTTAGCTCATGGTCCACTTCAATTTTATCAAAAGTTGATCCAAATATGATTTGATCGAACTCCCATTATCCATTAACATTTTTAAGGCCATTTCGTGCTACAACAACCTTTATTACCAAGACATCACAATATAGATAGTGCAAGCTAGTCGCATCATCTTGTTTGAAAGTAATGGGATGTACCCCTCTCTCAGTTGAGTAATGACTATGAAACTCGCTATTAGGAAATCTCTAGCTTTCCTTGCATAGGTCCTTTGCGCATTTCTAGTTTCCTCCCAATAGACGGGCCTCCAAAAATTATGTCAATCTCTTGAATATGATCATGGCCAGTGTTAGCTGGAGGGCTCCATCTTTGCCATTGAACTTTCTTAGGCTTCTCCACATCACTTTCTCGTCTCCGAGGAGTGTCATTTCGAATTGGACACTTGGCCTCAACTCTCATAGGTTGTCGATCCTACATAGGACAATGTCCATCTCCTCGTGGATATATGTTTCTCCTTTGATTACCAGGTTGTAGATGTAAGGTAACATTTCCTTATAGAGCTGTATTATGGTTGTACGAGTGATAGTAAATGTAGTAAAGAGTCGTCTTATTCCTATTCAATGGTTTAGAACCTCGCCCTCTATCCCTCCCCGTTTGGGAAAATTGTTGGCTGGACCTTCGTTGGTGTGCATGGGTTGAATTTTTCATAAGCCAAAGCTGGTACTACATTCAGTGTTTCTACAACCAGTGCTTGCCCTATGATAAGGACATTCGACTGTCCGACCTGGTGTTCCATCAAATGGGCATCTTAATTGGAGTTCCTGATTGGTTTTGTTGCGATGGTCTTTCAATTTTTGATTGATGATCTCACGCCTTATCATTTTCAATAGGCATCATAACTAGTGGGATCCTTGTTTTGCACGTCTCTCCAAAAGAGAGAGAGGTCATATACAACCCTCTCCTTAGGGCTAATAGTGATTCCCTATCGGTAACTTGTACACAATAGGTCATTTCATTAGTGAAACAAGATAAAGAAGCTTTTCAATGACTCTCATTGCTGCTGCCTCATGTCTTGAAGGCGTTATATAGGGCATTCATCTTCCTTACTAGTTGTAAAGTGCTTGAGGAAAGGTTTTTATGAAATTTGGCCAACTTCTAATGCTTTCTTCTGGTAGCCTGGTGTATAACATTTCAGCCGTCCCACTTAAAGTCAGGTGGAAGGCTCTATACTTCACAGCGGGGGAGTGAAACCCCTTAGTCTCATATGGGTTTTGAAGTTGTTGAGGTACTTTGCAGAATCACCTCTTCCAATGTACTTGGGAATTTTGGGAAGCACGAAGTGGCTTGGGAATGGGACACCCTTAATTCCCTCGGAGAATGGTAAGTTTTCATCATCATTGTCTCGGTCACAAGACATTTGTGGTTTGTTAGAATCTTCATTCTCTCTTACTTGAGGTTCCCAAAGTGGTTGGGATAGACTTGCTTGATTCGAGGCCTGTTCTGTCCTTCTCTAGCGCCTATTTCTAGGTAGAGGATTCCGAGGCCGGTTGTCGTAAATTGGTTCATTTTGTCTTTCAAACTTAGGTGGTCCCTACTACCTATTTCTAGTTGTAAAAGGAGGTTGAGCCTACCTATTTCTAGACCTTTTGGAGCTTAACCTCTCAAAGACACTTATAGATCTTTGAGGCATGTCTTCCGAATCGTAATTTGGATAAAATTTGAATGAAGCCTCGTTGGGTCAATCAGTAGCATAGTTGGTGGATCTATCAACCTTAACTTCCATCTCCTAAGGGCCTTTCTTCCTGGTGTAATGTTGATAATCAGCCATTTGGCTTTGGACTTCTTCTTCGTCATGATAGAAATTCTCTTGTGGAACTAGGGAGGGTCGTGGAGGAAAGCATTTCCTTGAGCTGTGTATGGGAGAATTTGGTATCCTCGTTGGCTTTGCATAATCCTATGCAATTCTTGCATGGCAATATTCTATCGGGTGATATTTCTCATGTTGGCGGCCATGGTGCCCACCTTTTTGATCAATCTAGCAGCTATTTTGGATCCACCTCATTTCTGCTGCTAATGAAATTGATGGTGGGCTGTAGGAACTGCACGTGAGGGTTCCCCTTCTTCAGGGTATTCCCTAGCTCTCCAAGGTACTCATTCTTCATTGTCAAAACCCATGGTAACGTCTGCTCTTAAAAAGAAACTTTCTTGGTTCTTTCCTTGTAAATGATATTCCTTTTTTAAGGAATAAATTGGATTTTAACAAGTGACTTCTCTTCGAATTTTTAGTGATTCTTTCTTAAAAAACAACCCTTTTTCGTCAAAGGCAAGAAACTTACCCCTAAAGTATATTTCTTGTATAGCTTTTTAATGTGTGGTTTCCCACGTACAACACCAATCTGTTGACCAATTTTCTTGTAATTGTTACATAAACAACAGATGTGGGGCCCACTCACGTCCACACAATCAAATTTCAACACATTTTGATTGGAGATTTAGAGGAGAAAGGATAGCATTTATGGATGTGGGAGATGCTCTATTACACGAGATAAAAATGTTCAAATACTGGTAATATGATTAAAGGTTATTGTACATTTAATACATACTTGCAAACAACTCAATCAAAGTGATAATAATCTAAATTCAAGCAAATAAGTATGAAATAAGTAAGAGAGAAAATAAAGTATGGTTTGAAGTGTGAAGAGTTATATTAGATTCAAATGTTACAAAAGTTGCTTATTTATAGAGTTCTGGCCGAAGTGGTAGTCATTGGATAATAACCATATGGCCTCATCTCCCATGTCGAAGCCTCTCATCACTCAGCCTGCTATGCATTATATACACTGACACCTTATACTCTAGGCTGACAATCCTGACATTCATATTACAAACGTTATATCAATCATTCTTAAAGATTGCCTACAGGTCCTACAAATGACAGCAAGGGTTTCAGCCAAAGGGAGCTTTGGATTTGAGCGAGGGCTTCAGCCAAAGGGAGCTTCGAATTTGAGGTCTTTGATGTAAAGAGATTTGGGACAAAGAGTATCAACTTCTTCTTTGATTTCTTTACTTTGACCAATTGGGTCTTTGTTGATTTTGTCAAACTCATATTGCCACATGGACTACAATTGGAGCCTTAGTGGCGAGGCATACAACTTAGCAAAGCAAAACCTAGCGAATCGATTACAAATCCATAAGAGGTTGCACATGATATATGAGAGTAAACAAATTCTTATTTCCCATTGACTTTGTAGTACTTGATGTGTTATGAGGTATGTTAACATTAAGGATGAATGAAGATAACAAAGTATTTCACATATTTCCCAATGACTTTGTAGTTCTTGATGTGTTATGAGGTTCAACATTGAGGATGCATGATGATAAGAGTATTTCACACTTCTTGAAATGTTGAGATACCTGCCACTTCCTTACTAGACTGGCTACCAAATGGAGAGCATAAAAATTCAGGAAAAGCTTTTCCAAGGGGTTTTGGAGAGGTAATCCAACAGTCCAATTAAAAGATGAATACTTGTCAAGACTAAGAAGATAGGTAAAGATAAACATGTAGCCATGGTGGATAGGATTATAATGGTAGATATGTGGTTGAAGTAAAATAAGAGGATATCATTGATGTAAATGTTGCATTCATTAAAAGAAAACAAACAAACCACATAACATGGAGCTAAAGATAAGAAGATTATTGGAGAGTGATGCCTTTGATGATCTAGAAATATCCTATGATTGTACTTGAGAAACCTAAGGCTAGAAGTTAAGCTAATGACCGTAAAAAAGTTGTNTAAAGATAAGAAGATTATTGGAGAGTGATGCCTTTGATGATCTAGAAATATCCTATGATTTTACTTGAGAAACCTAAGGCTAGAAGTTAAGCTAATGACCGTAAAAAAGTTGTTATTCGGAAGTAATCCATTTCTATCCCTTATCTTGCATTTTGAATTCGCAGTGTAGTTGTTTCTATTCATTAGATTTAATTTAGCTAGTGTCCTCAAAATAATTAGTTCATGATTATTTTGTGGATACCCATATGTTTTCTAGATTGTGGAAGCTTTCTAAACTTGGGTGAAACTATGTTGCACCAATCAGTTTTCTTGGAGACATGCCAAAGAGAAAGATTATTTTTTCTTACTTTGGCACATATATTTAAGTTTGGGAGTTGAGCCAACTTGTGAGTCATCTTTTGTGTTTTTGCATATCGTTATTGTAGGAAAAATTGATGGAACTGATTTCTTTATTATAGTAAACCGACAAACAATGCAAACTTACGCAAAAATTGAAGAAAACATGACAAGAATAAGAACTGGAATATGGAATGACGAATGAATTGAGCCAAGCATTGAACTCTTTGTCTTTAAGACAAATTTGTCCCACACAGGTGTTGATGGTGGATTGACAATCATCTCTGAAGATATAATAATCTCTTCTTGTGATGGCAACACTTCGAATCACAAGATATGGTGAACTGGATGAAGTTTTGTACTTTTTTTTTTGTATGAAAAAGAAAACAACTTTTATGTAGAATTTTGGCTTGAAAATTTGATGTTTATGGGTGCAATGATTGCATATAATTGAAGTGAATGAAACCAACATAGAGGGGTCCAATATATAGAAGTTGAATGGTTGCAGTCAGAAAGATAACCCAAAAATCAACTTGTTCACGAAAAGTTGTCTCAGTTCAAAAATCGCTCGATGTCCGCCAGCCTGACCGCTCGAGCGATTTTTTCGGAACTTGACCTCTCGCTATGCGTGAGACTTCCGCTCGAGCGGTCGATTGAATTTTTTATTTTTCCTTTTAATTAATTCAAAAATTATGGTCGTCAACCCTACTTAATTCACTAATTTCTTTTTCATCCGAAAATAGTTTTCGACTTTCAAATATACCAAACTCATCTACTCTAGGAGTAGAACATGTTCAACCCATTTCTCTCTAAAATCAAGTAGTGGAACCCATCCAAATATTTGGTTAAAGGTTGATCAAAATCACTATATTTTAACTATTTTCAACAATTATATATTACTTTCAAAAAAATTAAAGAAAAATGGTTTTAAAATTCATTTGTTTTTTCAAAAAAGTATAACAAAAATATATTGTGTTAGTTGGATATACCGGCTGATGATTTTATGTGAAGTTCATCTTTATTTATGATATATGACCGAATTATGCCACTTTGTGCTTATTATATATTCTACTTATCCATTTGATACCCCATGATTATCATTAAGTGCAAATAGCCACTTATAATTGTTGTTCAGGTTTGGAGATTGTTGTATAATATGATGGATTCGTAAGTTGGTAGAACTAGGTTGCAATTTGTTATAGAATGCCCACTGTCACTACAAATAAATCACTTGACCTTTTTATGAGAATTAGTTTTGGGGTGGCTGAACCCATTAAGATGATTATCTAGATAAGAATTGATTATGTTCATGAATTACATATGTTGAGTGATTTTGGCTATAGGTTAAGTGATTGCATCAACCTCCAAGGCTCAACTAAATTAATAATTCCTTGTCAAAGACTTGCCCATGTTTGAAACCCATTTTTTATCTCA
>CAIGRN010099774.1:0-17371 GCA_903798345.1 Fraxinus anomala
ACGGAAGTTAGGGTATCATCAGATAAATCAACTGGGAATTAACGACCCAACTGCAATTGTATTGATTAACAGAATGAATTAAAAGGTACAAGAATAGAATGAGAAAAAGATTGAAGATAGATGAGGGAAAAGAGATGGAGATTGAGAGAGAGAGAGAATGGGAAAATGATCTGACATTCTACCAATCCACTACGCTCCTACGGTTTAAGTAAAGCAGTAAAGAAACGTGTTTTTCCATTTGATAACGCATTACACTTTTAAAAATAATAAAATGGTAATTGAAACGGTGTCGTCAAGCTTCAAAATTCTGTTGAAGCCGGTTCCTTTTCTTCTTTCTTCCCCAAGTGCCTCCTTCAATTGGTTGGCTGTGACATTCTGTTGCCAGGAGAAGATGGAGGAGCCAAGGAGAAGAGCAGGAGAGACGGGGCCAAGGAGGAGAGTAGGAAATGGGCCTCAGTTCAGTTTTTGTATTAGAAGGGATTTTTATAATTTTGTCAATTTCAAATTTTNATTTTTATAATTTTGTCAATTTCAAATTTTTTTTTTTATGCCATTCAAACAAATTATATTCCCAGTTGTTCTTTGATGAGGGGCACTAACTGTCCAATTTGTCAAAAATACGGTAAAATATTTTGCTAGTGTAGCATGGTCCGTTATTTAAACGAGGAAAAAAAAAAGTCAACAGCTTCTCGATCCTTCTGTAAACTAAACCACTAGAAACTCCTCCCCAGAGTCTCCCTGCATAAAAGATCAAAAAGTAATCTTATTCCCTCCGAATTCTGGCTGTCCTTGAATCTTCAATCGTCGTCAACCACATTCTCTCTATCTGTATTTGGTCTCTCAATTCCCTTTTTGTTTGCTAAGGTACTCCTGTTTCTTCCTTTGAATTCTCTTTTTTTTTTTCTTCTTAATAATTCTTGTCTGTTGATTTAGTTTTAATTACGTTAGTTTTTTATTTTTTGTTATATGATTTTATCTGTTTTTAGATCTTTATTTGGCAGTTCGAGAATCGAGAATGTCTCATATCCTTATGATATGTTTCTTTTTCTCTGATTTTAGACCACCTTTAATTTTTTTATTTTGATTTATTTTGCCAAGACTCTTTCATCATTTTGCTTAAAATTAAAATTGAGGGAAAGGATAATTCATTGATTGCTATTACCCCGGAACCAAATTGTCTAAAATTTTCAGTTTTAATAAATAGGAATCTGTTTTGCCTTTTCAAGACTGCATCTTTTGATGCAGGATTCTCAAGATTTTATTATTCAGTTTTGGATTTCTGATCCGAGTCGTTATAGCTTCAAATAAGAATGTTGTATGGATATTTGAGCTGTATTTGTTTTGGCCTTAACTTAAGCTAACGGGGTAACCAGAGAGACCGTGATCGAGAGAGAGCTCAAGCCAGGGCTAAAGACAAGCAGAAGCAGACCAAAGATGATGGATTGACCCCGGAGCAAAGACGAGAGAGGTTTTACAATTCAATATTAACCATGTTATTCAAAAATTAATCAAATTAATGTTGAAACACTCGGAATTTTTATATGGGTATTTGATATTCACTGACAGGGATGCGAAAGCCCTCCAAGAAAAGGCAGCAAAGAAAGCAGCACAGGCAGCTGCTGGAGGAAATGATAACGCGGGAGGTATCAAGAATAACAAGAAGAAATAGTGAAATATTGTGAATGGATTAGATGTAGTTAGAGTTTGAGTTCTGCAATCATTCGTTCATGATATTTGCATTGGTACTAGTAAATGATCGATCTCATCGTGGCATGTATGTTTGGCTTTAATTCATACTCGTATGTTGTATCTGATTTGCAATGGAATTTCTTTTTAAATTTACGAAAAAGGTGCCTTGCTTGCTCACTTAGATTTGAGTTCTTATGCGTAATTTTAAAAATGATCCCTGTATTGTACTTCCTGCACTGAATGATTATTATCTAGTTCATGGCCTATTAAAAGTAGAAGGCGCTTTGGATCTTATTGGAGAAAAATCCTTAACCTATTTCTAAAAAAATCAACTATTCTACAATTAAGAATGTAAGTTCAATACCAATTCTTGTTCCAATTGGTTAAGAATTGTTGTTTTCACAAGTTCAAGGAGTGGTACTGTGGTACCTGCCTTCCCTCCTTCTCCCTCAAGAAAAAGGGCAAAAAAAGGAAAAGAATGTAAGCCCCGATGCTTAGATGTATTGATTGGAGAAAGCTGAACAGCAACCAGTTGTGTATTTTGTATTTCATATTATCATTACGGGACTTTTTCACTTCCGGTACTGGCAGGGACAATTACCTTGTTATTCACTCATCAAAACTTGTACTACTTTTTGTGATCCCGCTTGAGTCATTTGTGCAGCTTACCTTGTGATTTACTTCGTATAGCATTCTTCTCAGGCTTTAGAATCTGGAGGGGCTGGGGATTATCTTTTTGAATATGCTAGATAAGCTTAGAAATCATTTCATTTTTGCTATACCATTATCAGTTCTTTCAAATTGTTTTGGTGTATATCACTAAACATGAGATATATTTTGTTTCTGGTGTGGTGTTGGGGGTTATTTCACTGAGTCTGGTAGTTGCGTAGTGGAAGGTGCAATGATCTCGTTCTTCGTGAACGACATTAAATTGCATGCTTTGCTTGGTGCTTGTGAACGACATTAATCCGCAACGATCCAGTTCATTTGCTTTAGAGGTTGCAAATTTCAAAACTCATATAATGCCATGAATATGACATCTTTCATTCCAATTTCCTAGTCAAGGGGAGCATGCTAAATTTGCTAAATTTTTGCAATGTATGTGTCCGTGATTTGTATTCTCTCAGATTTGTTTCTGTTAAATTGAATTGTGACTGTACTTTCTTCTTCAACAAGTGAAGAAAGCAAAAATGTGCCAGTTAATTTATGTACTGATATATGACTCGATAATGCCTCGATGCACCAAGTTTGTTAGGATGGCTATGCATCCTCCGTACATTGAAAGCGAACAAGGAGACGACAAGAATTGCTAGTTGGCATAGCCAAATGCCTTGAAGTGTTATTATTCTATGTTCGCAGTAGTAGTTTTCCTAGTTGATTGGGATGACCTTGTAAGCATTGTCATTCTTTGTTTATAGGACTAGTTTTTCTAGTTGATGGGATTGTTTGCAATGTTTTAATTTCGTCCAAATCACTTTGCTCATATAACATTGAATAGCATCCATAAAAGGGGTTGGGGAATTAATTCGCCTTGAGCAATTTAGATCACAAATCAGGTATCAGTGAGCACATTGAACTATTCATGTGGTTAGAGACAGCACTGAGATAGTCCCCATCGTGCCAACCTCTCGCTGCAACTCCTAGTTAGTCTTTGATCTTTAAAAATAACCATATTGATTGCTAACTTTTCATTATAACAACCAAATTTTAAAATTGTTTCTCGTCAATGTCACGCTTTTCGGATTTTATGTCTACTGTAACTATAAAGTGGTGTAAATATGTGTATTAAAAGAGGTGTTATCGAATTTGGAGCGTTGAAGTAAGGTGAAGATTGTTAAGTTAGATTCAAATTGACGCAGTAATAAAAAGGAAAAGGAAAAATAATAGCAAAAGGGTCTTCACAGTTTTTAACCAAAAGGGAAAGAGAGGAAAGGTAGATTTGGTTGCAGTAATTTCATGTTCAAGAAAAGAAATAAAATACTGGAAAGGTAGAAATTGGAGCCATTAATTGTATTTATATACAATTGATTGTACAGTGTGTGTAAAAGTTCTATAATGGAAGATTTAAAGCTGGTTTGATAAGACTCATAAAATTTTATCAACTTTTCAACATTAAATTTCATTATTTATTTTATCAAAATCTATTAAAATTTTTATTAAAAGGTTTGTCAAACAATCCCTTAATTAGTGGATTGATTTTCCTAAGCGCGCTTGCTAAATCCTGCAAATTTCGTGTTTACTTTGTTCTCTCACGTCAAATTTTTCACGTGTGACGATTATTTTTTGTAACTTTTTTTTGACCTCGTAAGAGGTCATGTAATGGAGATATATTATGTTCATTAAGGATTTTCAAATTTTTGCCTCATCCCTAGAATTTTAGGGAGAAAATACATGTACTGAGCTAATATAGAGTGCATTTTCTACCGTGCACATTGTGATAAATTGAATATGTGATATCAATGCTTGAATTAATGCTAAGATTAGGTCATAACCAGCCTAACAAGAAGTACATGAGTTTAAATTTCCTTTATATTAGAATTTTTTCATGTCTACACCAAAAGTGACATGATAAATTGAATATGTGATATCAATGCTTGAATTAATGCTAAGATTAGGTCATAACCAGCCTAACAAGAAGTACATGAGTTTAAATTTCCTTTATATTAGAATTTTTTCATGTCTACACCAAAAGTGACATGATATTTTATTTATCTGTTTGCAAATTTTGGTAATATATAAGCTTATAGAGTTGACTCAGCATGTCTAATGAATCTAAGACATCGAGAAAGATGAAAAAATATATATATAAATGGATGAACACATCATGTTACATATGAATGACGCGTAAATTCAAAGTGGCTTCTACCTCATTAGTGCACGAGTAAGTCGATTGATCATTTTCAACAATGACTAAGCAACGAGTTCCGACATCCTTGAATATAAGCAATCAAGATCAATTCAAATTAAATTAATATGAAACAATGTTCATGTGACTTGTGCTTTAAAGTATTGAGTATTATATAGAAATATCATACTAATGTCAATCATTTGTAAGTGGTGAGAACGAGTTATCAATATGCGAAAGCAATTTGTCAAGCAATGAAAATTTATATAAGAATATCAAGATTTCAATTTCTAACTTTCACTCAATACACGCAATATTTTTTTAAGGTTCTAAAGTAACATTTTAAGGTAGTTTCGGGTGAAGAGGAATTATCAATTATACAAACCCGTAGGGACCCAATTGCGAGATCTTGACAAGTACAACCTTATTCAAATCGTTGAAATTTGACATTTGACGGGCCGTTTTTCCTTCACCTACTCCCGCGGATCCAACATAAATATTACTGGACACCACACTCTCTCCACCGCTTCCTTATTTCAGTCGACAAATACGCCAATTTCCCTCTCAAGCCCTCTTGCAGGTCTTGAAGCTTTCGAATCAATTTGCTTTCAGAACCCATTTTTAATTCTTCATAAAATGAGCAAAGTTTTTACTTTGGCTGAGGTTTCTGAGCACAA
The DNA here is from genome assembly GCA_903798345.1 of Fraxinus anomala. Classification (NCBI taxonomy): domain Eukaryota; kingdom Viridiplantae; phylum Streptophyta; class Magnoliopsida; order Lamiales; family Oleaceae; genus Fraxinus; species Fraxinus anomala. The sequence continues at coordinate 5,212 of CAIGRN010099774.1, forward strand.
CAACGCCAAGGACTGTTGGCTCATCATTGATGGCAAGGTACGAGTGTTGTTATGATTTCTGCTGAAAATTTTACCCTTTTGTGTATATTAAAATAAAATGGGTTCGATCTACTTCACGTTTGCAATATCTAGATCTGTTAAATATTCGATCTTGCTTGGACTTTTGGTTGCTGTGATTTTGAAGTGAATTTTTTCATTAGTACTTGATTCGATTTTTCAAGCTTTGGTTAATTGGGTTGGAATATTGAATCTGATTTTTAACTTTTGTGAAAATTATTGTAGTACAAGTTCAGAAAAATTTTCCGTTTTATAACAATATGGATCAGCTTGATCTGATCCCTACTGGTGACTTATTTCCAGTATATGGATTTTATTTGCATGTAAAGCATTAGCAATTTATGCCATTGTTTCGGCAAGACAAATCATAGTTGTTGGAGCAAAATTTACGACTCTTTAGTTGAATGTAGCCTATTTTATTGGATCATTAACTTGAATAGTTTACCCTATTTTGCTTCCATCTGGAGTAAAGAATTCGAGTAAATGTCTTCAAGAGAATCTGTGCCTTAGCTGCTGAGTTTCACTAAAAATTTGAGTTAATTATGCATGTGCATCTCTTCGGAGTATAAACACTGAAGTTGCTCATTGCTGTTTGGTATCGTCTTAATTTGTCGGTGTTTAATGCTGGGAATTCCCATGTTGGATTCTTAAGATTAGATTGAAGATTTGTCTTGATGCAATGTCAGGATAACCATTTGGCATTCTTTGAAGTGTGCTCATTGCTGTTTGGTATCATATTAATTTGTCATAATTCAATTCTCGAGATTTGATTCAAGATGTCTCGATGCAAGCATTCTACTTATAGTTGCCATAATCCATTTGAAATTGATACCTTTTTCAGAGTAAAAATGGGGAACAGAATCTCATGGAATTATTTCCTTTCAAAATAAACTTAAGAAGGTTTTGCATTTTTTGTTGCTCTCACAGAACCGATGATTCTTGTTGCGACCAGCTTAAGCTTTATGATCTATTTTTTATTCATTTTATGTTTCATCTTCATTTCTTGTTCACCCTCCAGTAGAAGCTGAGGATTTTTATGCCTTGAATATTATTTTCTCTCCTGGTCACATTGAAAAGAGAACTAGTGAAATACTATATTTAGCATGAAATTATTTTGCACTCTACAATTCCTATCTTCCTAGTAACAACACGATAAAACTAGCCATTTAGTGCCACTTTTGCGAAGGGTCAACACACTCCATTTTTGTTGCCTGAACACTTAGAATTTATACACAAATTCGTAATGTAGTTGACACCCCAACTGCTGGGGTGGTTTACATGGTTTTCCCTTCCCACTAAGGCCAAATCATACCATTTACAGTACTCAGCCAACCGCTCTCAACCTTCGGTCAGATGCCATCCTTGTGCTTGTTTTTGCCAACTGAATATGGACTGAAATCATCCAAGGCAACAAGATGGCATCCATCCATGCATTCCTTGCTATCAACACATTTCTATGTACGCTGCCAAGAAATCCCCCACGCTCATAATCAATCCCTTCATGCAGTGCAGCCATCAAGTAAATCTCGCATTGCATGATTTTGTCCCTGCCAAATGCACATATTCCTCGTACATCCATGCAAACTCTGCACACAATTTAGCCATCACGCACACGTCAGTGCGATAACATCTCATTGTCTTGCCATATGCGCACAATGTCCACACTCTTGTGCCAAGGCATCGACATAGAGCAAGGCACTGTCTATGCCAAAGCCGTCAACCGATAAAGGGGCTAACAATATCACAATATGCAAAGGTCTTGAGAAAAAGTCTCACCATCGTCACTTTATGGAATATTCCATTGGTTAGGTCTTTGATGAGCAAAGATTTCAGCCTGCATGTGACATGGGCATGTCGAATATAAAATATAAATTTTTGCTCGATCATTGACCTAAATCTTGTAGTTGATCTACCAATTGTTTTAGTGGTTTAGTTTATGTATTGCAGCATCATACAAATTTCAAGTAACAGGTTATTTCTGCTGTAATGGCAAATGATGAGGTAAATAATAATCTTTATGCTAGTATTAATTGAAGTTACATCTGTCTGGCTTAATTAGTAAATTGATTAAACTTGAGTGGAATAAGCTATAGTTACGCAATGCAAATGCAATAGCAAGCATTATAAAATATGTCAACTTTAAAGTATCACAGTAACGATTTTTTTTCGTGATAACAAACTTGAGGAAACTAAGTTTGCATTTGAAATGGGTTCCAGGAATGCCTAACTGTTACTTAATATGAAATTTAATACCATTTCGATGAATAAGTTATAGTACTCTCTCTCTGTCACCCCAAACGTGAAAGGGGAAAAAATTCTAAATGGATCCAAATGTTTACATGTCTGTGTAAAGAAGATGTATACTAGAGTTGCACATAATAACTAAAAACGCCACATGGAAACAAATGATTAGACAGCAATTTGACTCGTATGGTATGGTGGTGGTGGTGGTGGTGGTAATGAGACGTGTTGCCTAAAGTAGATGGTGCTATGATCCATCTCATTTTAGTACTTGTTTGTATCCTATGTTTGTTATTTTCGTTTTCTCATGTTTATTTGAAGTGATCTGTAAGTTAAACTTTTGAACAGGTTTATGATGTCTCAAAATTCTTGGAAGACCATCCTGGTGGCGATGAAGTTTTGTTGTCTGCAACAGGTGATATCGCTGAATGTGAAATGTTATCTGTGTTATAACGATGTTTATTGCAATATTTTCAACATCACGTGTACAAATTATTATGCATAAGGTCATTAGATTGTACGAAAATTCTGATGTTTTTTTCTCTGCAGGTAAGGACGCAAGTGACGATTTTGAGGATGTTGGTCATAGTAGCACTGCAAGGGCAATGATGGACGAATTCTATGTCGGTGATGTTCATACATCAACAGTCTCCACCAAAACCCAGTACACCCCTCCAAAGCAGCCTCATTACAACCAAGACAAAAAATCTGAGTTCGTCATCAAACTCCTTCAATTCTTGGTTCCCCTGGTCATCTTTGGTGTGGCTGTTGGCATCCGTTTCTATACCAAATCTTCAGCTTAAAACATGAGATTATAAGTTTAAAAACCCCTTCTTGTTATACATTAGCTTGCGTAATATTGTGGATTGATGCATATTTCAACATATGTGGTAATGGGATGGTCTTGACTCGTTACTCTTGAAACCTAATTATCTTCATCTTGCATGCTTGGCCTTGTCTTGAATTTTGATACTAGTTCAGATTAACTATACGCGTTACTGAGCTTTATGGTAGCATCACTAACTTACATTTTCTGGAAATCAAGTGGTTTTTGAGCGTTCCACAGCCACATTTCTATATCATGAGCTGTTGTAGGATCAACGAGATTTGTTGGTGATCACCTATAATACTTTGTTTTACTTTCTTGGCAAAGAAACCCATAGTTCGACTTATGGTAGTTTCAAATTTGTCTGTAGAGTTCATAGGAGATATAAACTTGTTCTTTAAGAGAGAAGAAATAAATCAGAAAAGCAAAAGAATAAGAAAGCAGGGGAAGAAACCATAAGAAGAAAAAGGGTAGGGAAGAAAATGTGGTTGCCGCCAATATTAATTTTATTCATCCATTAAGTGTTCCAACTACTATGAAAAAATTCAATAAATGGTAAAAACTTAACATACGAGCAACGGGCTTCAGTTAATTCACTACTACAAGCTCCGATAATAGAAAACATAAATAATAAATCCAATAATAATAAAAATAAATCTTGACGATGTCCGCATCAACTCTTTAGGGGTGGAAGAAAAAATAGACCATGTCGAGTGAATAAGTCATAAAATACTACAATCAATTGTCCAACCATAAACCATTTTATTTTTATTTTTAAAATCGGTCAAATTTAGGTCAGACCTTTGACTTTTAGTTAACTTACAACTTTTTTGATAAAAATGATCCAAATGTCCGTCCGCTCAAATTTGAAAGAATTAAAACCAACATTGTTATAAATCAAAGGATTGGCAAAAGTTGTAAAAGTTGCAAAAATTTGAAAGAATATTTTTTAACGCGGGTAAATATATTAGAAAGGTCGTGATTTAATTGAGGCAAATTGAAAATGAAATTCAATTCAAATATCATGAAAGTATAGTGACCAAAAGTAAAATTAATCTCACATTTAAGAGGTTATGAATTCCTCCACTCTAAATTCCCTAATCAAACAAGAATGAATTAAATATCATTCAAGCTAAACCCATTTCCTGTCTTTACCTTCATTGTACCCGTGTATAATAAGGACATATGAACAACTACAGAAACTCGAGAACGTTATAAAATAAAACGATATTAAACTCTAATTCTATCATCAACATCAATAAAATCCATTTAAAATATAAATTATCACATTTGCTATTTTGTTTAGACTTTCGTAAAAATAACTTTCTTCAATCTCATATCCGTTTTTCTCTAGTCACCTCCCCGTTTATAAAAGTCTCTCTAGTCACCTCCCTTTTAAAAGTTTCACAATGAGTTCATCAAAAGACTGCGCCTTTTTAGAGATGGCAACTGAGCAAGAACAACCCTTACCATACCTACCTCGTCAAGCTTTTTAGGGAGCGGAAAATGTTCCAATTACCACCCTATTTGTTTATTTTTAAAATACAATTTAAATTTAAAAACCATAAAAACAAAATAAGAATGGGGACGTTTTTGGATGTTTGGGGGCATGGACCATGTTTCTTGTTCCCATCTCGCTTCCCCGACGAGACAAGTATCTCCGTTCTATTTGGGACGGGATAATGTGAAATTTTTTGACATCCTTCGCAAAATACCCCATCTCTAATTCCATGATAATCTTAATTTTATTTTACTTTTTCGTTATAAAATTTAAATTATAATAATATTAAAAATAAATAAATAAATAAATAAATAGTTCCATGAATAAAGATATTTTAATCATCGTCCATCCTTTCGAAAGTCTTTGACAGTAATCGAATGACTGCTCTCTTAAGTACATAGTTTACTTATGTAATCAAGTAGCATAAAAAAGTTCGAGTTTTAAATTTGAATGAAGAAATTATTTTTACTTTTTCTTGCTAGGACTTAATTTTTTGTTAATTTAACAAAATTAATTATATTAATGGAAGAAAAAAGGGATTGTGGGTTACAGCCTTAAATCAAATGGATAAAGAAACGTGCTTAAAAGGTCAAGACACATCCACACACAATAAGAGAGAATCTATTCTAACCAAACCAGACTAGTTAGCGGGTCAAACCTGCCACTCGTGATAAATAAATACTCGTGGTCGTCACTCGTGGGGTCAACTCAAACCAGAGTAGATTTTTTTTAATTTTTTTTATTTTTAGTCTCCACTAATTCCACCCCTGCTTTCAACATGTTGTATTATACGAGTTGTGTAGACAATTTATAAATTTTTTGCATATATTTTTTCTATAGTTCAGTTCATAATTTATCATACCAAACAAATTTTATGAATCTTGTGCTAAATAAGCTATTAACACCAACGTATAAAGATTCGTTTGGCACGATTTTTGTTTTTTACTTTCAGCGGGAGAGTTTTATAAGGAAATTATCTTTATTTTTGTTTGAAAACTAACTTCTAAAAGAGTTTTCTATTCCAAACGTACTTTTAAATGAAATCATATTGGATTAACTTTCTCTAAAAACTCTTTTAAAGAGAAGAAAATATTTTAATAAAATTAGTCAAATAGGTTCGAAAATTCATTTTTACTTTTCGAAAGTTATGTCAAAGGGACCTTAAATCGCACTAACCCAACTTTTGGTGAGAAACTAGGGGGTAATGATAGATGAGAAGAATACATAACTACTAAACTATAAGAATCACATTTCACAATTAACAATTTTATAAAATAATAGTTTCAAAATACATGTGGTAACTACAATATAATAATATATTTAATATATAGTGCCTGTTTATTTGTTATTTTTAGAAGAAATGTTACAGTTTATGGGCCCACTTAACTTTTTTTTTTTTTTTTTCCTCACAGCTTTTATTTTGCAACAGTTATATTTCTTCTAATAATGAACAAGAAATGGCGCCCAAACAAAGTCATAATAAACAACTGTCTCTCTTTGCCACTAAACACTCTCAAAAACATACATACGCTTTCTCCAAATACGAACTTTCTTTTCCTATAATTAAAAACGAGAAAATTAATTGCCGTCGGCCAACGTACCGACCCTCGACCACCACACTGGCCACCACCACCATCAATTCTCATACTGCATATTCTGAGGTTGATTTATTCAACTCACTTTCCCTCAAATTCCCCTCATTTTTAATATTTTCCTAAGGCACAACCCTATATTCAAATCATTAGTAATTTCCACTGGTACCTAAATTCCATTTCTGATATTAGAAGCCCTCAAAAACTCCATTTCAATTCTGGACTCATTATGCCTAGAAGCGACATGGTTCACATCAATTTACTTGATCCTACCACATTATTTGTACTTCTACCTCTGTGACCAAATTGTGTTTTAACAGTAACTATTTGTGAACAGATCTGTGTAAACTATTATTATTTGTGATCATGCTTGTATAAGCTATTATTGTTTGTGACCAAACATGTGTTATCTATAACTAATTGTGATCAAGTTTATCTTTAGGTGATTGTCTGTGATGATATGTGACAACCACTGTTAATTTGATCATATACAGTCACAACTAGTTACAATCAACACATGTTTGATCACAACTGGTCACAATTAACACGACTTGATCACAAAGGGACACCACAAACAAATTCACACACATTGCATACCAACACCATTAGCCACTACCACTATCACCTCCAATGCACCACCACTACCACCTTCAACTTAAATCCACAACCATAAATATTACCTTCATCTCAAATCCACAACAACAATCACCACCACCATTACTTCCATCTCCATTTTAAATCCATCACATCTTCCATTTTCGATTCAAATATAAGTGAAATACTCAATAGCTGTAAGTCCAGCAACCCCATCGATTTAGATATATACAAATGAGAGGAACCAAGAAAACAAATTTGGTTGACGCAGCTAATGAGAAGGATAAATAGTTAGAGAGAAAAATTCTTCTTCATTATATTTATGTTCATTATAGAGAGAGAAATATAGAAATGGCTAGAGAAAAATTTAAATTAGTGAGATATAGAGAGAGAAAGTGAGAGTGATTTATTCGAAGAAGAAAAAGAAAATGAGAGTGGTTTATAGAGAGAAAAAGTGATTTGAAAAAGAAAGAGAAAGTGAGTGATTTATTTGTGTATATGAATATAACAAAGAGGGGTGAGGGTGGCATGGTGGGGGGTAGGATACGTATTAATTAATTTAATAATTCGTAATTATCAATTGATTTATGAACTTAAAACTAATCTTCCTTGTTTTTGAATACCATACGTAAGATGTAGGCTTTTTGGATAATTTTCCCGTGATGGCCTAATTGTTATTGGGCCTTGTTTAGGCCCATTCGACCTCAGGTGAGGTAGATTGTGTCGATCTCTGAAGACTTGTGGTCCTTTTTAAATATTAATTAAAAAGCTTGCAAAGCGGTTGGACTTGGTAAAATATCAATTTGATATCGACGATTGCATTTGACGGGCCAATTTTTGTCAAATACAAAAGCAAATTTAAAGACTAATTTTCATCTACAGTCACTTAACTTTCAGTGAAATCTCAATTGAGTTACTATATCAATTTAATTTGAAATTTAGCTATTGCATTTCGTACTTCAAATTTACAAAAATTGTTTCGCTACGGCGTAATTGCTATTTGACACTAGAAGAGGAATGGAGGTTATGGTATGTCTTTTAGATTTGAAGTGTACTTTTTGTTGTAAAAAATATGTAGATTTTTATTTCAAAACCGTTTTTTACATGAAATAAGCATAAATTAGCATGTGATACAACGTTGACGTGGAAGATCCGTTGTGATATATGATTGTCAATTAAGTAAATTTCATTAATTAAAAGTTCAGTGACCTAATCGAAGCAACTTAAAATTTAGTGATCTAATTAAAATTTTGCTGAAAGTTAAATGACATGGCATATGTAACTTACCGCATATTAAAGTATAGAGATTTTTTTTTTAATTTCTGGATTATTTCTTAGCAAGGGCTTACATTGAGAATGTTTTCAATTTGACATCGAGGCATAGTTCCCAAAAAAAAAAAAAAACCACTATTGATCGTTGACTTTTTTGTGCCTAATCAATGAAAGAATTCTGGAAGATAGAGAGAGTATTTCACGGAGGTGATTGACTTGTCAAAGAGGTTCATTGACAAACAAGATAGTGAAGGAGGACCTGGTTAGAGAGAGAGAGAGAGAGAGAGAGAGAGCAGGCGAATAGTCAACAACCACGAGCTGGCTCCAGTCAATGGTTGAGAAACCTCTTCTTACTCTTTATTTGCATCTCTTCTGTATTAATCATTCTGTAAGTTTAATCTCAAAGAGAGTCTTCTTCAGTCTGAAGCTTTATTGTGAATTATCTTCTGCTGTTTCTGGGCTTTGACTGGTGGACGAAAATGGCTGTAAGTTCATGACTTCAATCATTTTTACTATTTCAAATGGCCGATGATCTGTTTCAACTTTTTTCTGGATCCGAAATCTTAAACTGAAAATAATTTGATTGCTTATGTTTTTTCTGTCGTACCAAGTTGTTTGTCTGATAGTTTTGTATCTTATACTAATCTCATTTCTATGAAGAAAAAGTTACTTATTTTAAGAGTTACTTATTTTTTACTAGAGGAAAAATTATTGATGGTTACTGTTTCAAATTTAGCTGATCATGCACTAGCCATATTTCATCTTGCTGTGCGCCTATTTTTGGCTTGTTTAATAGTGTAAAAAAAAATTGTTTGTTGTTACGTTGAATCCTATTAACAGTTTCGTTTGTGCCCCTCACGGTAGCCTGTCGGACATTTCTACGTGCTCGTATTGGCATGTAGGCCCGTTCCAATGTGGGCCAGTGCGAGATGGTCCTACTGGGCGGGTCAGCACAGGATCTGGATGCCAGGGCCTAGTTGGACACCACTAAGGTTCATGTGTTTAGCAGCTTCTGACCAATTAATCATACTAGGAAAGGTTTTGATATAAATCATTTCGAGCAATCTCCGGCTTACATGGTTGAAGTTGTAGTATACTATGATGTTTGTACGTTCGTATATGCGTATAATGTACTGTGTATCAATTTGAAAATATGAATCACATGTACTAATGTAATTCAGACGTATATTTGTGGTTCGCAAACACGTATATTTGTGTTTTTAAAACAAGCACACACATTTGGTTTGTGCAGAAAGTTTCATCTACTAGTAAAATTTGTAACATCCGTTCTTATTCCCAAAGCAGCATTCAAATGTACCGAAATTTGGCAACTGGGAAAACGAACAAAATGATGTCCCCTATACGGTCTACTTCGATAAGGCAAGAAAAAATAAAGGTGGGAAGATGATAAATCCGAATGATCCCCAAGAAAATCCAGATATGTTTCACAATTTTGCTCCATCTCCTCCCCCTCCAGCTCCCGTGTCTGCTTCTACATCAAAGCCAAGAACTAGACCCGAGAAACCAGTTGGAAGGGGAGCACTCGGGCCAACCCCTGATAGTAGAATGAGCAGGGAAGAGGGTGAATACAGGAAATTTACTAATTCTCCAGCTCGGAGTGAAAATTTGGGTCAGAAAACTGCTAATGAATCGACTCAGCAAAACTATGGAGGCAGTGGAATGAGATATGGTCGACCTGCAAGGCCTAGTGCAGGATCGGAACACAGCATTGATCGATCACCTCTTCATCCGCATTACCAGGCCAAGATTGTGGAAGGGGGTAGTGGATCTCCTGCTCAGGAAGGAAAGAACTCATATGACAGCAGTCATGGTAATCCTGGTAGATCTCGACTAAAGCCAACTTTCCGAGAAGCTGAAAGTGTAAGTTTTCTCTCTGGATTTTCTCTAAATTTATAGATTCACAACCTTTCTTATAATTTGATTTTATTGCATATGGCAGCCTGATAGAGGTGCTGCTGTTCCAAAATTTGGTGAATGGGATGAGAAGGATCCTCAATCAGCTGAAGATTTCACCGGCATTTTTGACAAAGTACGAGAAGAAAAGCATACGGGGCCTGGAAATGTCTCGACCACTCCAAAGCATCCATCTTACGTCGCACAAAATCATCAACCAAAAGAGAAACCTAAGGTTTGTAGATCACATATCTATTTTCAATCTTTTTGTCTCAAATGCCACATGATTCTGAGTATTTTACCGTTCCTCGTTCTCCTTTGCAGAAATGTTGCTTTCCATGGTGGTAGAGCACGACGATTACATCTTTCCTTCGAGATTCGCTCTTTCAATATCCAAAATTACTCGGCTGAAAGAAAGAAATTTAAAGAGAGGTGGGGGAGTCTTTTGTTCTAATCTACCACATTGCTATTGTTTTTGAGATTTTGTGTCATCTGTAACATTTTTAGTTTGTTATGTTTTCTCAAGGCATCGTTTTCATGTGTGTTAAAAGGTTATTTTTAAGATAGATGTTCAAAATATTTGTCGCTCTAATTTCCGTTGTCTTTACTAAATTCATTCTTATAGACTATTTAATTGTCAATTCGGAAAGTGCTTCGATGTTACTAAACATTAATTTTTTTATGTCTCATCCTTATTTTTTTCAGTTTAATATACCATAAAATCTATTAAAATAACATTTTAGATAAATTATCATCACCAAACTTTAAAATATGCAATATTATTTAAAATTTATTGCGTAATGTACAATTTCCATTATATACTTTACCACACCAACATATGACAGATAACGATTTGCACACTTCATATATAAACTAAAGCCAATAATAACTTAAAAACATGCCATAACCCACCCAAAAATTAATTGATAATTGTTATACAAAGATCGAATTACAAATTTCATATCGAAAACTTTACACACCCTAATACATCTAGCTCAGCACAATAACCACTAAACATCAAAGACTTCACAAACAATAGGCTCAGATCATCAATCCAACAACTCGTTCAACACCATAAGCCCCCCCCCCCACCAAATCAAACCATAAACACAAAACTACTTCAATGAGATTGGGAGATTCAACACTGCCAACTAAAGGCCTTACAAACACACAGATTTCACAAAGAAACCAACTCAAGAAACTAATTCTAAAGCCAAAACTTCATGAAGAAGAAGATAAAGAAGAGAGCACTCAGAAGTCTCCAGAAGAACGAGAGAATACAGAATGATCCCCAATGAATCTAGAAACGATTAGAATCCTTCAAAATATCAAGACCTCAAGATTAGGCAGATTAAATCCAACGTCTCAGAGCAGCTGACTTTTACTAAGTTTGGATCGGGTTCTGGGCTTGGGTTCACTAGGCTTACTTCAAGCTGATAATAGTTATAAAGAATGGGCCATAGGCCAATCATCATTGCCTTAGTGGGCTGGATCATGGCATCACAGCCTCACAATCTCCACCTTGATGCCTGTGGTCAATCCGGTAGCTTAACACTATCCTATTCCAGATAAAAAGCTTCCTCGGATCATTCCCCAAAACATCAAGATCAAAATTGGTTTCTGCATACAGCAAATTACCCAGTATCAATTTTCAACATTTGTAAACATGACTTAAACTTGGCAAGAGGCAATACCTTTGTACCCATATCAGCTGGATTATATTGGGTAGCGATTTTCTCAAGTAATAAGACATCTTTAGCAACAATATATCTTATGAAGTGCAACTTAACATCAATATGTTTAGTTCTTTCATAAAAACAGGATTTTTGCATAAATGTATAGCACTTTGACTGTCAGAATATAATGTCACAGGATTAGACAATTCATTAATTTCAGACAGTAAACTTTTTAACCATAAAGCTTCCTTTATGGCCTCAGTTGCAGCCACATACTCTGCCTCGGTGGTAGACAAAGCAACAACATGTTGTAATTGAGATTTCCAACTTATACATGTTCCACATAAAGTAAATACATAGGCAGTAGTAAATTTTCTATTATCAACATTACTAGCAAAATCAGAATCAACAAAACCTTTAAGTACTACACCATCATTGCAGGCAGAAAACACAATCCTAAATGTGAAGAACCTTTCAAATACCTTAA
>CAIGRN010099780.1:0-18848 GCA_903798345.1 Fraxinus anomala
TTTTCTTTTTTTTTTTTTTAGTGGAAGGGCTGAAGCCCAGAATTACCCACAACTTATAAACACTTAAAAGCACTTACAAACATGCACTTGGTCACAGTTTATAATTGCTTGTGTAAAAAACAATTATTTAGCTTCCTCTATACCTAGTGAGAGTGACGCAGATCAGAGAGAAGGCTTTTTATAAAATATAGATGTAGGGAAGGGCTCGAAGTTAGGTACTTGAGTTAATTGTCATATGATCCACTAGTTATCATCATGTGTGTTGGGATGAGATTAGTCAAGATCAAAAATATTATAATGGTAAACCTCATAACTACTGCATCACTGTATTTATGGTACAGGCCAAATTTAAATAAATTCAAAAAGGATTTATTTTAGCATGCTAAATCAATTAAGATGAGAAGTAATAGAAATAAATGGTACATTTAATTACTAATGGAGAAGCATTAGTTTGCCATCTATTCAATGAACCTGCACTGCAGCAGTGTCATTATAGGAATCTTTTGGTCCCAAAGTACTAAGTTTGTGAAATCGATAGAGAGTGGCTATGAACTTCAATTGACTCTTAAAACTGCTGTTCATGTATTATTTTTCTGCACATATTAATATATTTGATTTCTTTAATTATATGGGCATGCCTTTGCATGGCTAACAACCCCAGTATTATATTGGTGAAAAATGAATACAGGTTCATGTACAAGTGGAGATCAATGCATCAGTTTCATGAAGTCCAGAATGACATCGTGCAGCAAGTGCGAGGCCTTGTTAATCAAGCAAACAAAGGCGAACCAACATTTGATATGCACAGGCAGGCAACACGCGATCTCGAATCAGCTGTAGCTGCCTGGCATTCTAGTTTCTGCCGCCTGATAAAATTCCAACGAGATTTTGTCCGTTCTCTCCATGGCTGGTTCAAGCTTACCCTCCTCCCAGTCAGCGGTGAGGCAACTAATGGCAACAGGGAACTATCCGAGGTTTTTGCTTTTTGTGATGAGTGGAAACTTGCACTTGATCGGATTCCCGATACAGTTGCCTCCGAAGCCATCAAAAGTTTTGTCAATGTTGTTCATTCAATATCTTTGAAACAAATGGAGGAGCTCAAGATCCAGAGACGAACCGAAACTGTATCAAAAGAACTTGAGAAAAAATCTTCCTCTCTCAGGAACATTGAGAGAAAGTATTACCAAACGTACTCTATGGTTGGTATAGGTCTTCCTGATACGGGGCCTGAAAATGGGCATGCTTTGGATGCACGAGATCCACTGGCCGAGAAAAAATCAGAGCTTGCAATTTGCCAAAGGCGGGTGGAAGATGAGATGCTGAAACACGCCAAGGCAGTCGAGGTGACCCGAGCAATGACACTAAACAACTTACAAACAGGCTTGCCTGGTGTTTTCCAAGCCATGACCAGTTTTTCTGCTTTGATCACAGAAGCACTAGAGGCAGTTTGCACCAGCTCCTACGCCATCAAGTAGACAAAAACTTGTATTTTAATTTATTATATATTTCTTTTTCTATTCAGGTTTTGTGGCAAGTTGGAAATAGATAGGCAAGCATTTTTTCATGTACTCTTTTTTTGGCAATGGTCTTTTGACATTGAATTTTATTTCAAATATGTAAATATGTGGAATTTTGCAGTTTCTGTCACCATTTTTGTTGGTGCGGATGAGAATCTCTCCTTACAGGAAATTGCTTGCATTATTGTATCAGAGATTCACTATTTTTTCAGCAGCTCAATGAATTTATCTCCCCGTCTGTCTAATATGTACTCTTCTTGTCCTCTATGTTGGTTTCTATTTGCTTGTACTTTCTTCTTCAATTCTGTTTACCAAATTTCTTTCAGTTTCCAATCATCTTCTGTTGGGATCCTAAAACGTATTTCTCAGTTAAGGTTTGGTTGCTTCCTTTTAAAGCTCTTCTAATCAAACAAAATACTTTCAAAAAAAATTATTCGAATAGGTTTAAAAGTTAGTCTCAAAATCAACTTAAAAAAGTTGTTCCAAAATATCCAAACAGGCCCTTATAGTGAGATAACCAAGAGTAACTTAAAAAGGATCAATTTTAATTGTTGATATAAGAAAAACATAAAAGCAAAGACAGGTTAGGTAAACATGTTCTGTGAATCTTCTGAAGCCTGAACTTTCCAGATTCTGTTATTTCAAGCTTTCTTCCAAACATGGAACAAGACAGAAAAGAAGATGAAAAAAAAATTAAGAAAAACAACAACTGGTTGCTAGTACGTTGCAAAAAATATTACTAGTCAGATGATAAACTGCCTCAAAGTATGGAGTGTCAGATTGCATGTTGTTTTGGCTTTTGGTTTTGTCCCACCACCCCACCCCACCCCACCTACATATGATAGTTTAGTTGACAGCTACCTTTATTTTTTAATGGAGTTCATTGATTTTTCTACTGAGTTGAGTGGATTTTTTATTGCTTAAAATGGTTATCTTGGATCTGGAGCACCCAACTCCCCAGATGCTTCCTGTTGGGTAGTCCGGATCCAATTCAACAAAATACAAGCAAGGGGAAATTGCCCATTAGTCCGCAATCTATGGACATTGTGGTAACTTGGTCCAGAACTACTTTTCTACTTTCAATCAACACTATGAAACAATTGAGAATGGCATTGCCAGAAAAATAGGTTAGCGACTATTGGTACATTTAAAAAAAAAAAATAATGGTAGGTGTAGGTCTATATCAAAATTTAACTTGGGTAAGAATGTTTCATTCGCCTCATCTAAAATATTAATCTATTAATGTGAGAATATATTTATCTATTATATATAAAGCTTTAGATTCTTTTATGTGCAAATCAATTTCATCTAGAACGTAGAAAAAGGTTAAAAAACAGCATAACGTGTCTAGATATCAATGCCGTGCTTAATGATGCAATGATCGTCTAGATATCATTGTCGTGCTTAGTAACGACGGTGTGTGTGAAGGGGTAGGACCTCAATAGAAGTGTGATGATTGATGAGTTCCTTTCACTATAAAGGTCTAAAGGCCCCAGAACCACAGCCTTTCAAGACTATTACTTAAAAGACATTGTTTTTGCTATCAAAATTATACAGCAAATGATGATAAATATTCATTTAAGTCCATTGCAATATGACAAAGACACAAAGTGGGCATGATAACATGTGAAGTTCTCATGCATCAACACCACCCAACAGGTGCAGATATAGAGGTGAAAGATTGAGATATTATAGGTAAGAATGGGGACCAAGAAATACATTTCAAAGCCAAATAAAAAGCTACTTGCATCTTATTAATCAGTGGTGGTGTGGGTGTGGGGTTTTCTTGATCCCTTTTTTCTGTCTTATCTAGCAATTTCGTTGCAATATATGTAATTTTTTGAAACTATAACTTGTCTTACACTTTGTATAAAATCGCGTTACATTGTGTTAATCTAAGGTGCATCGTAAGTATTTTTTTCCCGTGACTTTAATTGCTATACCATCATGGAAATCAATACAGAGTCACCCTTTGTCGCAAGCACAAACAAAATTCAATACACACGAAATAGAATCATAACAAGCATTAAATACTTCAAAAACAATAACACTGCAAACAATAAAGAAACCGTTTGGAAGGTAAGCAAATAACTACTAGAGTTTCAATTCAAAATATAAAAAGAAAAAAAGAAAGGGTTCAAACTACAAAAAAAGAGTAGCGTAAAAGTTAAACTAAAATAACTTCTGATGTTTCTTCTTTTTTTTCTTTTTTTTTTTGGGTCTTTGACTGAATTTATGAACCATTTATAAATTTGTAAAGAAAGAAAGTAGGAATTATACATTTTATTGTTCTGTGCAAGTCCCCAACAATACACTGTGCACATACATATTGGAAAGCATTGTCACTTATACTTCGACAATTAATTCTATTATGCGATGGTAAAATTGCATTAACACAAGGAGCTGCCACAGACTTCTCCCAATCAATAAGAAGTCTACAAGGGCCATATACTTTTCAAAGTTGGAAGGCAGACTTTCAACTAATGACACTGCTAAAACACAGGACTAGAATCATATATTCCTAAACTAAAAGAACTCAAAGTCCAGATATCTACCCCCTGACCTCATGTCTGTTCCTACTACCCTTTTGCTGCTACTACCAACTCCAACAGGGTCAACTTGCCCAAACTTCATGGGAAGCTCAGCCTCGATTGGAATAGGCACCTCTGGTGGTGTACTGCATCGTATCAGAGCCCAGTTAACACCTTCAAAGAAAGGGTGCTGCTTGATCTCTGTTGCTCCTCTCTTTACCCCAAACCGATGTTGTGGCTCCTTAACGAGCAATCCACGGATAAGATCTCGACTGGCATAACTGGTTGCAGGCGAGTCTGGAAATTTGAGTTGTTGTCCTATTACGTTGAAAAGAGTTGCGCGATTCCCTGAGCCCTTGAAAGGGGTTTTACCATATAGTAATTCGTGTAAGAAAATACCAAATGTCCACCAATCCACTGCACTGCCATGGCCTTCACCCTTGATAATCTCAGGGGCTAAGTATTCATGGGTCCCAACAAATGACATTGACCGTGCAGCAGTGGGTTCTGCAACTAGCTCAGGCAGTGCGCTGGATGGAAATCGAAGCTCTACTAGGGGCTTTCCAGATTTTTTCTTACTTTTCTGAGGAAAAATTCGGGGAAGGAAGCATGCAGGCTGAATGCATGCTGATGTGGGCTCAATACATGCAGGCTGTACACAGAAAGCAGCTCCTTGTTTATTAGGATCAGAATCAAGTGCAGAAGTTCTTATGAGGGTCGGTGAAACTGTACATCTCAGGGAAAGGTCAAAGTCTGAAAGCATAATGTGGCCATCTTCCCGGACCAGAACATTTTCTGGTTTCAGGTCCCTGTACACGATTCCAAGCATGTGAAGATACTCGAGCGCCAACAAAACCTCAGCTGCATAAAACCTGTACCATGAAACAAGTACAGCGTGATGGTTTTGTGCCCCACAGTAACAAATGATGACAAATAATTTAGCTTCCACTTGGCAAAATTATAAATCAATTTATAATGAAGAATAATCGTAGGTCCCAGGAAATGTGTGGATAATAAATGATTGGCAGTTATGAACGTATGGTTGAAATTAATGTTTGACTTTGACTGAATTTATAAATTGATAGCCAAACAGAGGCTTAGCATATGAATATGTAAGCCTCCATTGGCAAATTTAAAAATCCTATATAACTCGATCAAACTTCATTTGCAACCACACATTCTAATGGACTCACAAATGCTATTCACTTATCCAACACTTATTTCTATACGTTTATAAACTAAACCATTCATACATCCTTCCCAAAAGGAGGCTAAATAATCAAAAAATGACAACCGATCATCTCTCCGTAAAAAGCAAAGGGGGGAGACCAACAGAATGAAGAAAGCAGCAGCAGAATTTGAATATCAGTTACTGCCTGAATATGCAAAGACAGAATTCACGTGTCTAACTAGCTTAAAATCCTGATTTCTGACAACATAACATCAAACATGAAGATAATCAAAATATAAAAATGGGAACAGTAGATACCTACGATAAGATGTGTATCCTTTAGCAAAGAATCAATCTAGTGGATACATATACACATGAAATTTGGTACATAACGAAATAATGATAGTTATACGAGATAACAATGGACTGATTGTCAATTCTAAATCATTTTAAATTTTGAGAACTAAAATCATCTGTGAAATGCCAGATGTAAGCTAGACTCAGGATAATATCCCCATTATTGCAGCCACAAATGAAGTACATAGAAACACCACAAATGTAAATACCTTGTGCATTTTATCAGAAAATCAAACAATCAGCAGAAGAATCTATATTTTCTCTTGTAATTAAAAATAATACCTACTCAACTAAAGGAATCTTAATCGTACAATGTTTTTAGTTAAATAAAAAGATATAGCTTCATTATACATATTAATATTACCCATCATGCTAACATAGAGTTACATTAGTGAATCGCCAGGCCTAGGAAATGAAAGAAATTAGGTTGTTGGTCTTTGACCAACACGTCTTCCTATGTCTACCAAGAGATAATACTCAGTGATGACCTCTATCACCAGATGCCAAGTTGTCCAGGACAGACAATGGACTAAAGGATTCAATCTTACTAATAGTGACCTAATCAGAGCACTACCTCATTACATGATCCAGAATAAATCCTTCTGTACAACCTAATTCAACTACATGCATAATAAAAGTCTCGTGGGACAAATAAGAAACACAAGAAAGTTGCCTGTCATTTTTCATCCATATAGGTCATGTATATGTCCTTTGTAAAAGAAATCAATTCATATGTGATAACAGATCTGAAAGCATCAAATTAATCAGTCAGATACAGTGTGACGTGGTAAAAGAAGATTGCAAGAGAAGGCTTGCAATCACAACTTAATCCCACGAAAAGACAAAATTAATTGACTACGTGGATTTGTCCATTGTAGTCTTCTCTTCTTTTTCCCATTGTTGATACACTCGGGTATGCCCGAAGTATTTGTATATGTTTCTTTGATCAATATAATTCATTTTTACCGATCAAAAAGGAAAAAAGAGCTTCTGTTCAAATATAAGACTGATACATGATCTAGACATCAAAGAGAGTGATGGACAAGTGCATACCGTGCAGCATACTCTGAAAAATGTTTCCCTTGTTGTCGCTGCCTCAAGGTATGCAGATCGCCTCCTGGGCAATATTCCATGACCAAACACAAGAATCTGTCTGTCTCAAAATGAGTGTACAAAGTCGGTAAGAATGGATGATCCAGCAGCTGCAGGATTTCCCTTTCTGTCTGAGCCCTAGTCAACTTATTCCGGCTAGCAAGGGATGCCTTATCCATCACCTTCATAGCAAAGAAACACCGAGTCCCACTCAGCTCAGACAGATACACACTTCCAATGTCTCCACAACCAAGTCTTTTAAGTAACCTGAAATGGCTCATGCCTAATATACCATCACGCAATCGAATAGCAAGTATAGCCTTCCATCTGGGATCATTTCCTTTGTGAGGCTTATTTGCACTGCCAGTAATGTTACTCCAGTTACTGTCATCGCTAAGGACACTGCTATCGCTTGCTCGACTAATGCTAGTTTTAGTACTCTCAAGAGAATCCCCTAGAATGCTTCCTTTCATACTCGCGTAGTTTCTATCCACGCTAAGCATGCCATCGCTCATTAACCCATCACTCCTGTGTGTGCTCGTGCAGCTATTAACAATGCTCATAGCTGTAACAACACCGGTGCTATCAATGCTACTGTGTGGACTAACATTGCCGCTTGCAGGTAACGAAGCATCCCATATACATTCTTTTTCCTCAGAATCTGCAAGAAGACTTGAATATGTATTTTCTGACGGACGGGGAACCAAAAATGGAGAGGAGACAGGACCTAAATCGTTAGGCTCTTCAACTAAGCTCTCCGCAGATGAAAGTAACGAGGGGCTCGGTTTGATACTTGGAACTTGGACAGAAAGATCTTCCATGAAAGGAGGACCCTTCATAGAAAGGCTTGTGACCAAACAGTTTCCATCACTCTTGCTCTGTTCAATAGGTACGTAGACTGGTCTCATCAAGTCCATATCAACAGGTTCAGGGGGATGACTCACCCCATGGAATGAAGTAGAGCCAATTTCTTCAAATGCATCACCGCTTAATTCAAACGAAGCAATATCGGACATGATTTTCTCTTTACCCTGCAAAGAGCCTTTTCCTTTCCATGCTTTTGCAGGGGCTAGTGAATCCAACTCTTTATAGCCACCTACTTTTGGTGGGTTCTTAATCTCTTCTTTTAACAAAGTGGTCTGAGTACTTGTCACCTTAGCTGCAGTGGGTAATTGGCTGGGAAGTGGTTTTGTTTTGGGAACCCTTTCCATTTCCTACCACCGTATATCATCACAAGTATTTCTCTCTATTAGACAGATAGAGAGAAGCTCTGCCAATGAACATGAAAATATCAGTTTTCAATCACTTCTCAATCAACCCAAATTCGTCAAATCTATTGCTACCAGATGTGAGATCACACGATAACACTGTAGACAAATTCCAGAGAATTAAACCCCAACAGGATAAGCTACTGCTAGGAATTGCAGCTACTTCAGTAGCAATCGTTAAAACTGAAAGCCACTTCCTCCAAAAGTTACATTGCAGCCAAAGAAAAAAATTCATTTTTTTTTTCTTTAACAGATCATACAAGTCAAGTATAATCACAGACAAATGGTTAATTCAAGGTTTCACGTCAACACGTGCTAAGAAAGCAAGTTGAAAAAAGAAATGAAACCAAAGACATACAAATACACTGAAAGCTACTCATACAATAGCATGCCAAATGCAAGTTCAAGAATTGCTAGAAGAGATACTAAATGCACGTATTATGGATATTTAAAAAGGAAATCACTTCATCAAATTACAGTCTGAAACTTTTCCCAAGTTCACCTCGGTGTTAATGTTTAAATTTTCCACACAAGTCACTGAGTAGAACATTGAAAAAAATCACCAGATCAAGTGATAGATCATCAGTGTAGCCTCAAAACTCCACTAATTCTTCACAACATTTAACCAAAAAAGGGGGAAATTCCCAAGGCGTTTAACAAGCAAAATGCAGCTCGCATTTCATATCTAATTGCATTACATTACTACAGCTTTAGAAGTCGGCAAGAATGAATCTCTGTGCTATTGCATTCATGTCTCTATTCATTCATAGAAGTAGACAAATATAATTCAATCAACTTTTCCCTAAATTCAACGCAAATATCAAACTCAAAGAAAAAAACCCGAAAAGATAGTATTGAAAAAAAAAAAATCAATCAAGGCAAAGAGAATATGGAAAAGGGCATTTTATTTCCATTTAATTTACCCCAAAAAAGTAGTGTACGGATTCGATCAATTCGGATCTCGGTTTAACTTCAATGTATCTTGCAATACCTTTTGTTGCTCCAAAATAATAGAGTATAATAGGAAAAAATGGTACAGATAGAATTGAGAAAAAAAAGAGTTGGAAATGACACGACAGGTCGAAGTCCTTTTTGAATATTGAGAACTTCTCTGTTCAAGGATTGCAGCTAAAAGGGATTATTTAGGGCAGTCGACAGAATGTACAGTTGAATTATGCTGTGTGATTGCTAGTGAGTACGGAGTAGGGATTGCTTTTGCTTTTTGCAATTTCTATTCTTTCGGAGTTCTGAGCCCTACCCACTTTAGTCATGCGTTCACTGTGATCACTGCTCAAAAAGGAGTCTCTCTCAGTCTCTCTGTGACCTGTGTGTATGTGAGAGAGAGAGAGAGAGAGAGAGAGTACAGGACTATTGCCACACCAAGAAAAGCTATTGCCAAGAAAACTGGAAGGCTCTGCGAGAAGAAAGGACAAACATACGCTTTGATTTTCTCCTTTTTGTTAGACCATCGAACTTGTAAAATGTAGTTGGTTGCAAAAGATTTTGCATAACATTAATAATTTTTATTTTTAATATATCTCATACAAGGTATTGAATTATGTTGGATGGCACAATAAATAATGTTTTATTGTTAAATTTATCTTACTAAATTATAGTATTAGAGTTTAATTATGCGAGGAAAATATTCAACCGTATCTGTCGAGAACGAGTTGACGACTAAGGAAAAAGAGGCTGATTGAAGTTCCTGAGCCCAACTTGTAGCAAACCAAAAATTGGACTTGAACCTTCCAAGAAAGCTTCAGTTTACAACCATACTGTACTTATCGAAAATGATTGACAAACACTTTGACTGAACACTCACAATAGGGGTAGAGCCCACATTTTTTTGGAATTTTTTATTCACGCAGGGCTCGCACGCATGTGAAAGGTTGTCAAACTCGTTGTCATCCATTTTCGGTACAAATGGAATAACCCTTCAGTTTACTAGGGTTGTAGTTTTCATATTTGCAATAATTACTCTCATAGTAAACTACGATGTGAATTTTTCCGATAAACTGATGATCATAAAATATACTTGAGTCCATGATAACGATCATTCAAACCCATACTGAAATGGCATGAATATTATTAGTAGATCAAACATATTATGTCAAATCTTTTCAGCACTTTGGCATGTGTTGCTTTTGAATCTTCTATGAGTCCACATTTGTTGTCCCAAAATTTTCATTCTTCCTAACTGTCCCCCGATTAAAAAAATTACACATCAAATAAAAAATTAGAATAATATTATTTAGCCCTAATTGTACTATGCATCAATTTATGTGTCGCTAAATGATAAGTTCGATAAAAGGTAAAATTAATTATTTCATTTAATAATACATTTTATTTAATGTCACATTAGTGACGCTTAACCCCTATTTGCCACATTATTTTTCTTATTCTCATTCTTTTACTTATTTTTAACAACATATTTTTCGATAAAATAATATTTTTTATCACATCAATGATTGATCATTCTTTTTCAACCACACATTCTCCATCAATCTACTATTTCAAAATACATTATTTCAAAATAATGTGGCTCAAACACCCTTAAACTGGTGTTCTAACATCGTGATGCTAAATAACATTACTTAAAAAATAAGGATTAACAACTGATAGCAATTTCTTTTACTCCAGTTTTCGGGTGCTTTTGTCGAGTCTTTTGGCCTTTTTCATTGCAGATAGCGGTTCAAATGATAATAATGGCGATGAGCACGGAGATGAAGTGGATGAAAAAATTGACTAAAAACACATCAAAAAAATATCTCAAAATTGTAAGCTTTTCCGGAGGTGATTCATTAGAAACCCCGTTGTGCATGTCGGCGAAGAAAGGAGGAGATGGGACGGTGGGGGTGGAGTTGAGAATGTGAAAAGGAAAAATCATAATGATTAATTACCGTAATTTAGCACTAGTTAATAGTTGTTAATCCCTAATCTTTCCGTTTGGTGACATGTAAATAATGGGTGATGTGTTATTTTCTATTTGAGGAATAGCTAAGAGGACGAGTATTGTCTTGTTATTTGAGACAACGAAATTATATGAAATTAATATCTCAAATAATAAGTTGACACATAAAATTATTACTGTAGTCACTGACTATGAATAACATTATTCTTTATGTACGAGTGTAATTGCTTGAGTTCAAACATCTTTCAATTTGTATTAATTTTCTCCCATCTATTAATTTACAAGTTCAAGAACGAGCTAACCAATAAATAATCAATTTAATTTACAAATATTTTCCTCACTTTGTTATACCTCCATCTTGCTTGCAGTCTCAATTGCTTCCACAGAAACGTCACGCTCCACTCATCAAGTCGTGCGAAAGGTCCTTGGACTTAGGATGAAGCATGGACTAAGGTTCGAAAAAGGTGTTCAAAGACTTGGCAGATCGAGCAGACTATGTCGAAGATCAAAACCTAGACCAAGGCCCGAGAGACTCAAGACGAGCCAACCCACCCAAATTGCCAAAGATTGAAAACCATAAGTTCAAGGTTAGGTATGGGTTGAGGCCTAGCACCTCGATGCATGAATCAAAGCTAGTTACCTAAGCACGCAAAACCCAACAAGATAACGAGAGAAAGATTACAACTTGACAAATATTGAGCAATCAACTGAAGACTTTCTGCCACTAATAGCGTGTTTGGGAGAGCTTCCTCAAAGCCTAAAAGCACTTCTTGGAGGTCAAAAGTTTTTTTTTTGTCTTAAGTATTAGTTATTTGGCACAAGTCAAAAAGTAATTTTAAACCCAAAAACAACTTTAAAAACTTGCTTAAGAAGCCCAAATTTTGAGCTTTACTATTGAGCTTTTATGGAAAATTGTATTTAACATTTAAATAAACTTTAAAATCAACAAAACACATTTTAATATATCAAAAAAAGAGAAAACTTTATACTTTTTTCGACTAAATAAATATAAAGCTTAAACAAAAACAATTTTTTCAATTCACAACTGAATAGTCGACAACTTTTTAATAAAAGTTTTACCGTCAAAAGTTCAATGCCGAAAATTCTACTAACAATAGCACTCTAAACGACCTAAAGTATTGGGTGATAGGCACCGATTGTCTAGAAAGTTCCCAAATGAGGCATGCATCAAGCCATTAAATCAAAGTGTCAACACCATATAACCCTAATAAAAATTGGTGGATGACTGAATATGAATATAAAAAGATAGGAGGAGTCAATCCTGCGCCCCCTGACAATTGTCATTTCATGCTAGATAAGAGGTGCAGCTGAATGTGACCTCCATCAATAACCAAATTCAGAAAAGTGGTGCGACGGCTCGACCACCCATCCGCTATCATGGATTGGGAAAAAGCCCACACGGGTGGTAGAAAATAGAAATGGTCTCTTGCACCTTGAACTCTACAAGTGCTGTCATAATCCATAGAATCAATGTATACGAAATTTATTAATCCTAGCCAAGACTCCATCAACCTGTCACTTCACGTCGAATAGAAATTTGTACATTTAACTTAATTGTCGGAGTGCATACAATTGTTGCACCTCTCATCAGTACAACAGTGCATTCTACTGCTTTGCAAATGTACATGTACTACACAAGTATACAGAAGGGTGGCCAAATTCTGGACTCCGTGGTTTGCCAAATTTCAAGGCAACACACTTCTTTCGATAATATTGTGTTACCCAAATTTTCAAATTAGTTGAATCTCTTGCAATCACATCAAATCATGTTAATTATGTACAAGTATTACAAAAATTAGATAAGTACTATTTGCTTGAAGAAAAAAAAAAGAGAGAGAGAAGAAAAGATACACACGCCATTAGTTCTATTTTTCATTGAATTGATTAGTAATACAAATGTTGGGTTTTGATACCCAATAAATTATGGGCAATATCGAAATTACTCAGTTGGTATCAATCAAATGATTGGATTGAAATATTGACATCTCAATTGAACAATTCAAACCTAGAACTATTTAGATCGTTGGAGGTAGCCTAATTTAGTTAAGAGCAGCTCGTGGCTCGTTTCTCCATTTCTTGGACAGCTTATAAGTATTGGCTCATGTATTGATTTGTACTTGACATTTTTTCCTTCTATACTTAACGTACCTCGTATATATATTTACTGTCCCATTTTTGTGGTGTTCACGTGTGTTATTCCCTTCCTCAAAAAGAGAGGAATCGACTGCTTATTCCATTGTCTCTTTCATTCAATTTTCTTCTTCCTTTTGTCTTTGTGACTACTTGAATGGTTGTCTTTGTGGCTGTAATAACATCGTAACTTTGTGTCATTTATGGGTGCAATCGCAGCAATCGAAATGTGGACGAATGGTTGTGGTTCTTGGGTCGTTAATTGAGGTTATTGATTCGTGTTGGATTGATAAATTGAGTTAGAATTCCACAAATCAAATATCAATTTACGCTGCAACAAACAAAAAGTTGGGGTATTTTTTTTAATATATTGAAATAGCAATTAGGGATTTTGCTAATAACGGAAGGAAAAAGAGAGATAGATGGTGTGCTCTGAGGAGGAGAGAGAAATAATGTGGGGGCCGCAGCAATTGGAATGGCCCACATTTTGGACCCACATCTGTTCCTCCCTCGGAGTACACGTCTTGTCAATAGATAGCGGGAAAAGAAGGAAAGTAAGTAAGAACCTTGTGTCCACTAATTTCTATTTTTTTTTTTTTTTTTGCTTGTCATATTCAAATGTAACAAAATATTTTTCTTGTTTTAATATTATTCCAATTATTTAGAACGATAAATAAATAAAATAATACGTACTTTAAAATTTTATAAAAATTTCACACATATTTTTTAAAATTTTAAAAAATATATAATTCTTAAAATCATCAATATCTAAAATCAATAATACTTTGTTCGTACACACGAAAATTATGTTTATTGAGAATTTGGGCTATGTTCAATTCAACTTATTTCTATTTAAAATTTTAACGATTGGGCATTTTATTGGTTGTATTTCAAACAAGAAAATGTTAACGAAAAAATATCACCTATCAAACAAAAAGAATACGCCTAAGCGTGCCTTTTTACTCCCTTTATATGTATATATTTAAAAGTAGGCGAAGATTATTATTCATAAATGGTCTAATTTCAATTCACAATTTATTCATAAATTGCAATATACACTTGCCTCCTTTCATTTTTTTTTCCTCATTCTCAAATAAATGTTACTTGTTTTAACTTTTCAGTATATTTCATTCTTTGCGTCTTGCTATTCCCTTTTGCTTCTCGTATTGCATTTTTGCGCCATAAGCAATACCAGATAAGTTGTGCGAACATAAGCAATCTATGTTTTCCTTAAAATGAGGATGCACGGCCACACAATTGTACCCCTTTTTTATTTCTTTGTTTAGGTAAGTTAAAGAGTCTTGAAAATAATAGACGGGATGGGAACAATAAAGAAAATGACGTATGAACAAAGAAACAAAGTTAGAAATTACGAATTTATTTATTTGTTATTAGTGAAAGAAGCAAATATTGTAACTTTGAGACAAGGAGATTGAGGAAAAAGAAGTATGTGCACTTATGTTGTATTAGTGTCTGCAAAGAAGGAATACACATACTTTACAGGGTGCAGGAGTCGGTTTTCCAGATTTTGTAGCCAATTTATTTATGAACAATTTTTTGCCTCAAAATCTTCAGCAAACACTCTCAATTATAAGTCAATTTCACCCCCTCGCACCTCAAGGAAAAAGAGAGAAAAAATTAACTTTTTTCTATTGCTTAATTAGTACTTTTCTTGTTGTTCAAACAACTTTTTACGCTATAAAAGTGAGACAAAAATCTAAGTTATATACTTTACCTTCGAATTGAGCTTAAATTTTGCTTATTTTACTATTATGCCCTTGTTTGATATTGATAAAAATTGAATTTTTAGTAAATCTTGATAAAAATTTGTAAATGTTTAGTTAAAAAGTTAATAAAATGAGTGATTAAAAATGAATTTTGTGAAATGGGGGTCAAATATGAACTATGTTTTATTCAATACTGCATGTCAAATATGTACTTACGATATATACGATCAAGTCAAGAGCAAGAAACGTACAAAAATAAAATGGAATAGTGTGAAAAATTCAATAGAGAATTGACGTGTAGATTATGTAATTAGATAAGCTTTGACTATTGATGGCCAAATGAATTAGCTAAACAAGTTGGCAAGTGGGTCTACAATCCCATAAAAAAGGTTGAAAACATAGTGATTAGAATGATTAGCTATGTATTTTACATCTATGTCACTCACACCCACATTTCTAAATATTAAAAAGAAATACTTTTTAATCCTTTGTGGGTCACTTATCTCATCGCTTTTTTGAAAAGGGCAAGCCATAAGTTTGAAAGTTTGAGTATTGGAATTAGGAAAAGGAATGGGGGTTCCTTTTTTGAATTTTGTTCCTCAAATGCACTTTGTTGGTATTCTAATCTAATTATGGCCTTCAAATCCTGCACTAAAAGAGGAGCATTTTTTGAGTAATATTATTTGAATTTATCTACTTGTACCCCGCCGCAGGAGCCCTCCCGGCTCCCAATAGGTGGCCGCCATGTGGCGTCTTGTCAAAACAATTGTCAACATTTTCGATAAAACTAGCATGATTGATATTATTTAGAATTATTAGTGTATAAGATCATTCTAAGTATCACTTAATGAAACTCTCGAGCCCCATTTTTGGGAAAAATAGAATTTATAATAGTTCCAAAAAAAAAATGTGTGATTAAAAAATTATTAAATTTACGTGCAAAATTATTTTATTAAAAAAAATATATATATAATTGAATATGATTTTTTAGGAATTAAGCTGAAACATGGGCTAAATAAGATGCACAGTCATGGACAGAGCCAGATGGATAAAATTTCATTTTTAGATATAAAAAATTAGCCCTTGTTTGATCTCCATTATAAAAAAAATATCATTTTTTTTCTAAAAACTCATTTTCAACTATGCATTCTCATAATAAAATATTTTGCACGTAAATTCAAAAAAAATTACTACTATAAAAGTCATTGTCAAGCAAAAATGGGGCTTAAATGGGTTTGGGGTAGCATTGGGCTAAAGCTCAGGGTTATCACCCTTTCTCAATTTTTAAATACAATTAAATAAGTCATAATTTTAACTTTAACTGATTCTATTGTATAGCGCCAATCTGTTTAATTTGTAGCGCCAATTATGTTAAATAATATTATTCTTAAGTTCTTGGTAATTGGGTTATGCCCCTCTAGAAACATATGTTGTCAAAAGAACAAATTAAATCTAGAATACAAATTCTTGAAGGTTACCTCAGTAGATTAATCTTGATTTCCAACGAAGTTTGACAAATTCAAATTTCAATGCAATTATATTTTCAAATAACGATTTTATGATACTCGATTAATTTTATTCCGATATGTAATCAATTAAAGATAAGCTCGGGCCTTTCTATTTATGGCCTAAGTCTATTAATTTTCTCCGTTTTGGCTTCTTTTTATTTTCTCGAGTAGTAGGATAAATCATTGCACGTGATAAAAATTAAAATTTGGTATATTTCCATAGAATCTGAGTTGAAGTTAAGATTTCCATAGAAGAATGAAGTAGAAGACTTTCTTGATGGAGAAACAAGCTTGAAGAGTTACTTCATATGGAAGTCACTTTAGAAGAGTGAAAGATTCCTTTTGTAAAGCTGAAACTAGAAGGAGTTGCAGTATACACTGGTGGAAATTGGAAGAGCTACAACCTAGACGAGGGAAATTGAAGATTCACACTTGGGAAAAATTGAGAAAGCAATTTTGTTGGCTGATTATAGGACGGTTTTGTATAAAATTCCGCAATTCACATTGAAGGGACCATATTATTGAAGAGTACACCCATGAATTATTAACGTACTAGATCGAGTTGGCCACAATAAGATGGATAAGCTAGCAACTCGAAATTGAGAATTGTGCATGAAAAGAAGGGCATTATTCTCCTTTTTGGTCTTGAATATTGTTGTGATTTGAGCAATAATAATAATAATGAAGAATATGAAATCGACAAAGAAATAAGAAAACAGATTTAAGTGGTTCGGCGATGTGCTTATATCTACAAAAGCGAAGCGATTATGATTTTATTATATATGAATAATAGGCTTACATCATCTATATATACTAATTCTAACCCTAGCTCATACACGATTTTCGAGCCCATGCAAAATTAAAGGGAAAAACTCAAAAATACCCATGTACCGTAAAGTGGAGCGCCGCATCCCAACCTTCTAAATGTCCCTGACAAACAAATAATAAATTATAGCTTGAGAGGCCAATGCCATTGCTCTCCTCACGCCACTCCACTCAGCTCCGCTCCAACAAAAAGGCTCAAGCTTTTATTTTCAGTATAAAATGTGGGCATCACCTGGAACTGTAAAAAAATACCAAGCTTAAATCACCCCTGCTACAAATATAGTTTTGAGAAGTTGTGTGAGGCTTATGCCTGCCCCGAGGCAGGCCTCAAATGAGGAAACGAGGTTTATGGCTCCATTAACTCAAGGTAGACATGATCCAGTGTCTATCCACTTCTCTCATACAAATTTTGGCAGTTAGATTGTGGATAATAATCTCTTTGCATTGTGTTCGAGATTGAGATCATAGGAATTTTGGGATATGGAAAAGCAAGGTAATTCAATCACCTCGAAAATTCATCATTTTCAATTAAGAATTCTTGAACTAAAATTTATGTTCAAGCATGCTGCAAATTCTTTTTGACATATCAGGTTTCAAATTCTCCCTTCTGAGCAGAAATTACCTAGCAATAATAGTGGCACAAGGAAAGATAGACAACCAACGCTACTTACTAGTACACCTATATCTGCTTGTGATGCTCCACTGATCATGTTGGCACATAACTTTTGTGACCCTGAAAAATCAAATGTACGAAGACACGCTAAATACAATTTAAAAAAGAATGGACTCGACACATCTATATCTACGATCAAAGAATTTGTCAATACACTTTTCCTATACATCGATCCCCTATCAAATAGGAATACAATGCAATGTCTCCCAAAAAGAACAAGAACTTTAATTGCGATTTCTGATAGGAATCGAGAACGATCCACAAAACGAAACTTTATGCGTTAAATCTGAACTGAATATTGCAATGAAAAATTGGTCTAGTTCCAATTCTCAGCCAGCTCTTATGATCTAAATAGTTTTAAGCTTTCGACATTCTCATGGCAAAAGCAAATCAATTAACGAAAATAAGTATAAAGAACTTAACAAGTATGTAGGGGTATTTCTTAATCTTGCGATCGGCTGGCAAAATGTTCAAGAAATTGTGAAAATCTCCTCACAACTTCTTTACGGGATAGAAACATACTGGACGAAACTAAGGTCGTAAAAGCAGAAGAATAGTCGGCCATTGACAACTAGAAATGAAGAGGAGACAGCACCAAGGGAATACACTTAGGACACGTTTGGTACACAGTACTGGATTAGGTGATGGGACTAGAGATAATCGGATTTGGGGGAATTGTATTAAAGTGGAGTAGAGAGTACTATTACTCTAATATGACACTTAGCGTTATATCATGTTAGAAGACTAAGTGGAGTAGAGAGTACTATTACTCTAATATGACACTTAGCGTTATATCATGTTAGAAGACTATCTATGACAATATTTTACTTGTAAGAATTTTTTTTGAACTTATTAAGTGGTTTTTTTACTTCTACATCACTTGCATATACATTTTTAATTATAAGTAAATTTTTACGTATAAATGAGTTTTTAACTTATGAGAAATTTTTTATCTAGAAGTAATTTTTAGCCATTGTTTGAGCCACATTAAAATTTTTATTCTCATTCTTCTACTCATTTTCAACCACACATTCTTCAATAAAATAATATTTTTCATCACATTAATAATTTTTCCTTATTTTTCAACTACACATTCTCCATCGATCTACTATTCTAA